>RDPX01000029.1:1935457-1972401 GCA_003991215.1 Morbakka virulenta | reverse complement strand
TCTTCGAGGGGGCATTTTGTTGAGAATAATATGTTTTGCACAAAGTAGTGAAGTATTACACTATTTTCGAGATGAGCGGCTAAGAATGACAACACAACCGAATCTGAATAACTTTGTTTAAGAAATGAACAAGGCATTACCAGTAGCTTCATTTCTCGAGCAGGCCTAATCCTTTCTTGTCTTGTTTAAGAGCAAATAGACAGCGGCTAAAGTCTGATAAAACAAAAGCCAATAGAGACTCATGTGTGGAACAAAGAGAGACTACATGTGAGAATCTTTGTTCTGATCATGAAATTACGCAATTCACAAATATTATGATTTTATGAAATTACGTAATGAATAGCCCAGGTATTGAAAGTGAATTGACATCTTTGCATCAAAATCCCTCCGTTGTAGTAACAGTATAACACAGAATGCTTGATTGACAACTCAGACACCCTGGAATCCCTGTACCTGCATGTTTTTACACGAAATAAACCTAGTTGATCAACAATTCGAAACCATATTTGAAAAATTTTGAAAATTAAATAAAAAAGCAAACTGTACGTGCTAGAAAAAAACTAAGCCCAGATTCGTGTTCAGCGCCCCAAACTGTACCGGAAAAGATATTAAACTATCTGGTAACAAAAGTGCTGTTGACCAGTGTAATAGAGAGAAATCAAGAGTGTCTATCATGTTAGTGAAACAGGATTCAAACCAAAACATTTTGAGGTTGCTTGTTGCTTTACCGAGTGAAAGTTGGTCGTGCGTCATTTTTTTTGTGGACCCAAAACAAGTACAGTGTATATGTTCAGAGTCTAAAAGACCTGAACGTCGCCTGTTTTTCGTTTTCGAATGTTTTTATACGACTAAAGAATTTTTGACAAAATATTAAAAAAACTGTTATGGACATTTATTGTGGAAATACATAAACCAATCAAAAAACCACGTGATTAAATAAAATATGCACACATATATACGTGCCCAGGTACGTCAAATAGGAAAGTTATTCGCTAGTTTATGCAAAAATTTGCCTATTCTTGTTCCTTAAACATGAAAGCGGAACTCTACGCAACGTCTGCAATTGTAGGACCTGATAAGATGTCATAACAGAACATAGATATACGGCCGCTTTACATGCATGAAGCTCCGGATTTGATCCCCGGCACCTCCATTAATAACTATTTAATTCAACGGTAAAAATTAGGGAAAACAATTTCACCAGAGAGAAAATATTTCTCTGATCTCATTTAATTACACCGTGCATTGTGTTGTTTTGCCCAGGGTTGACTTGTGGAGGGTTGGCGATCTTTGTCGCTTTTGCGTTGCGCATTGAGCTTAGTGTGTGGAAGTTTCAGCACAATTTTTATTCTTTCTTGTTTCTTAAGTGTTTTTTTGTATTTAAAACCACTAACCAAGAAATTTTGTCCTGAAGTTTATTTAACAAATTTTGTTACAACAGAGCATATCTCGTTCTCTTTCGATTCTCCGAGAAACGAAACAACTGCAACAACAACAATATTTAATGCACATTTCAAAACAAAAGGTGGTTAACATAATTCTATGAAATGGATCACAAGCACTGATCCCAAATTAAGACTCAGTTAAGCTTCTGTTTTTCGGCAAATCCAAACCAAAAGCAAATCGAAGGCGGCTATTACTGTGAGTCAGAAGTCAACCCTTTGACCAGGTCCCGTTCCAACCATGCGGAAATATATTGTCTCTCTCACACAGAAAAAATCTCAAAAAACGTACGAGGAACGTTCCTAAGTTGTTCTTAAACAGGTTTACTGATTATTTATGATTGAACCATGTTTTTTAAAGCCCAGGCTGGACTCGTTTTGCAAAGACTTGTTTTGAACTGTAGAAGTGAATTCTGTTGAGTATTTTTTTATTTTACCTTTGGTTCTCTATTGGAAGGAAGGGCAGACTCAAATGAAATATTTCATCATGAACGTCTTTTTTAAACAAATTTATTTGCAAAAATTTTGTTTAATCATAAAACAACCAATAGCTGTTTGGATTATATATACTCAATCTGCAGACAGTACTGTTTCGCCCTTTGTTGGCTCATCAGTGCAGCACAGAGCTTCTGAGACATAACTCTCAGGCCATGTTGCCGGAGCAAACACAGGTTAAAGAGTTATTGTGGGATCCTGTCAGAGTGTTCAAACCACGCATACGCAGTGAGCATTGCATTACGCTAACAATATACAATATATATTTATATATAGTTTTTGAGGCTAAATCCTTAAAATAAAAAGTGCTTTATGAAATTGAATCAAGAGCCAGATGTAAAGTAACAGAACAGAAAGAAATTAGATTGTTATTTTAGGACTCTGAGTTCGTGTTCTAACACTTAATAGCTAAATACAATTGTATTTATTATACAATTATACACGAAACTCAGAGCCTTAAAATAACAGTTTATTTTCTTTCTTTTAAGTGTATGTATATATATACACAATCTAAAGTATATATATATACTTGTTATACCGAAAAGGGGTATGACACAAGTTAACTAAGACACAGTAACTCGTCAGTATTAAATATAGTGAGATTGTATCCGGTGTGTTATTTTTCCTTCTTCATTTCTCCCTCTGCTTTTCGTATGTATCGGCTCCCTTCTCATTCACTTTTTCATAGGTTTGGCGAACCATCTCTCTCAATTCAGTTTGGCTCTCTGCCTTTGTCTTGCATTGATTAAGCGTATCGCCACGTGTCAGCGCACTCTTACACGTATCTTTATATCTAAGTTTGGGACGACCAACAGAACGTGTAGCTTCAGTTAACTCATCGTATAATAAGACTTTCACTGGACGATTGGTTTCCATCCTGGACAGATGGCTTTGCCAGTGTAGTCGATTTCTTACTAATATTATTTCTATGTCTTCCACATATGCTTCTGCGAAACTTCTTCGTTGGAGGTATAACGGCCCCGACTTTTCTTAAGTATTCTCCTTAAATGAACCTGTTGAACTTTGTTTGAGTTACCTGAATTGTTGATATTTCAAACTCCAAGGTTAACTTCCTCACCTCTGTAAAGTCATAAGCCATTGATTGTAGACCTTTACTTTTGTGGAATAGATAAAATCGTGCAAGCCAAAACTTCCAATCTTCCAGAGACAAAAGACTTTGTTTGGGTGCGTGCTGTTAATTCTTCCTAGATGGAGGAGTCATTGGGTACATAGCTGCCAGGATCCTCAAACCTCATGATATTCTTTAATAAGGTCCGACCAATGAAAAATTCGACTCTGGGCCTAATGCACATTCCTTCAGTATTTATGATGTTATGCACAGGCCAGTTTTTTTCTAGATCATTGGGCAATGAAAAGGATTTGTAAACCATCGGGTGTGTCAACAAAAGTTGCTACTTCTTTTGCATTTTGTGGGTTTTTTATGTATACGGCGAGGGCTTTGGTTTTACTTTTCAAACTTCCGGGGGTCAAATAAATTGTAATTATTCAAACCTGATTTGAATGCTTGTATGGAAGCCGGAGTGAAATAGTTACATATATGCCAGACAATGTGGGAGCTAGTTTGCAGCATTGCTCACACCGCTGTTGTACATATGTACATATTTCTCCACAGCTCTCTTGACATTTCCATCAGCTGTGTAAGTGTGAAAATGCTGTCGATAGATTGTGTGTAGCTTAGTTCTGTAAGCATTTTGAGTTTCTTTAATAATTATATCAGCGAAGACCTTTCCAACAACGCTGGGAAGAAAGACCCCTCTGTAAATGTCGCATTGACTTGTGTCTCCTTTTCTACAAAATATTGTTAAATTGAGGTTAATCAAATCAACTATAATATTTTTGGTTGAGCAAGAAACGGTAGCCGTTGTTAAGAGAAAGGCTCTCATTTGGACACCTTCATACACAAGGAATTCTGTTAACACTCCATCTGGACCAGGTCTTTTCCCAAACTTGGTATTTTGAGCACTTGATACAAAATACACGGAGTGAATTTTGTATCAAGTGAATGACATAGAGGTCTTACACTTGTATTTATTTGGTATGTGGATTCAAACTGTAATGTAACTTTTAAATAAAAAAGTGTATTCTATTATTCAGTTGGTTTTTTTCAAATAAAAATGACAACTAATTTCTAGACATTTGGCTTTTCCTGAAATTTCAAACTTGCTTAATAAGATATTTTGGGGGACAGAGCCAACACTAATACTTTTCCTAGAAATTTAAATCTGACCTCCAAGAGAACATTTTAGAGCTGTGGAAATTACGAGTTTGTTAAATGTTGTTTTAAACTCAAACACAAATAGCATAGATCACAATTTCTTTTCCTGGACAGAAATTTCTTTGAAATAAAAGTAGCAAAAGAAATCTGACTTATGAATTAAAAGTTGGTTAAATAGAGACGTATCTGTTTTTTGGCCTCTTGATTTGACACTTTCTTAAAAGCAACAATTTGCATAGTTTCATGCGCAAAAGAAAAGCTCAGGACAGCTGGTTTTTTTAGAAGATGTTTTTCCATATTAAATCTTTCCTGTCACTTCTATCAAGTTTACGTTTGTTGCAGCCAAAAGTACAACACTGATTTCCTTGATTTACTTTTATTGTTGCGATCAACTTGCCCCCGAAATTTGGGTCACATTTATGGTCGTTACTACTGTGCACGTGGAAAAGCAGCGGATGGAAAACAATAGCATAGTCGTTCCAGTCCTCATTTTGAGAGTGGTCAACGGAACTTTTACGCTTTCCCTGTAAGATTTTGCTGAAAGAAAGGAATTTTTATACCTATTCTAATCGAATTATTAGACTCCATTGTTATGGACTTGGCTAAAACATTGAAGCCTGAACATTTTCAGAAAAACATTTGAAATACACGTTATCAACATAAGTAAGTAATGTGTATGTTCTGCAAAGGTGACTGAGAATTTCATTTGCAACATCCTGTGTTTTAAGGACCGCACGAGTTTCAGTCAACCCTAACTGCTTCTTTCACACATTTTGTGTACAAAATTTTATTCAGGATATACTACATGTAGTGGAATGGAAAGCTTTAGGGGCTGGAGCCCCCAAACTTTTTTCTCTTTTTTAAGTATTAGGATTGAACCATTAATATTTCGTTGTTTCAGCAATAATAACAGTAATTCTGAGGATTTCCAGAAGCAAACATTTTAAAATTTTGGCTTCGTACCCACCTTGGTGACACCATGAGCATTCACTAGATCTCAGACCCCTCCCTTCAAACATAAAATTCTTTCCAACCTCCAACTGCTCTTGGTTTTATTTGAAAGAATTTGAAATAAAACCAAGAGCAACTGGACGTTGCAACGTCAGGGGCTAAATATATTTAAAGCTTGTTAAAAACGTCCAAATGTGCCTTTCTATTTCATGTTACTAAGTACTCTCAACTTCCTAATTGTAGGGGGGGGTAAACTCCGTTTTTGAAAAAAAATCACCCCAATTTCAATTTATTACGACCCCCCCAAACTAAAGAAATTTACTTAAAGCACTACCCCCCTAATTATTACTACCNACGAGTTTGTTAAATGTTGTTTTAAACTCAAACACAAATAGCATAGATCACAATTTCTTTTCCTGGACAGAAATTTCTTTGAAATAAAAGTAGCAAAAGAAATCTGACTTATGAATTAAAAGTTGGTTAAATAGAGACGTATCTGTTTTTTGGCCTCTTGATTTGACACTTTCTTAAAAGCAACAATTTGCATAGTTTCATGCGCAAAAGAAAAGCTCAGGACAGCTGGTTTTTTTAGAAGATGTTTTTCCATATTAAATCTTTCCTGTCACTTCTATCAAGTTTACGTTTGTTGCAGCCAAAAGTACAACACTGATTTCCTTGATTTACTTTTATTGTTGCGATCAACTTGCCCCCGAAATTTGGGTCACATTTATGGTCGTTACTACTGTGCACGTGGAAAAGCAGCGGATGGAAAACAATAGCATAGTCGTTCCAGTCCTCATTTTGAGAGTGGTCAACGGAACTTTTACGCTTTCCCTGTAAGATTTTGCTGAAAGAAAGGAATTTTTATACCTATTCTAATCGAATTATTAGACTCCATTGTTATGGACTTGGCTAAAACATTGAAGCCTGAACATTTTCAGAAAAACATTTGAAATACACGTTATCAACATAAGTAAGTAATGTGTATGTTCTGCAAAGGTGACTGAGAATTTCATTTGCAACATCCTGTGTTTTAAGGACCGCACGAGTTTCAGTCAACCCTAACTGCTTCTTTCACACATTTTGTGTACAAAATTTTATTCAGGATATACTACATGTAGTGGAATGGAAAGCTTTAGGGGCTGGAGCCCCCAAACTTTTTTCTCTTTTTTAAGTATTAGGATTGAACCATTAATATTTCGTTGTTTCAGCAATAATAACAGTAATTCTGAGGATTTCCAGAAGCAAACATTTTAAAATTTTGGCTTCGTACCCACCTTGGTGACACCATGAGCATTCACTAGATCTCAGACCCCTCCCTTCAAACATAAAATTCTTTCCAACCTCCAACTGCTCTTGGTTTTATTTGAAAGAATTTGAAATAAAACCAAGAGCAACTGGACGTTGCAACGTCAGGGGCTAAATATATTTAAAGCTTGTTAAAAACGTCCAAATGTGCCTTTCTATTTCATGTTACTAAGTAACTGGTTTAACGTCAAAAAAATGTATGAAAGTAAAACAGAAATGGGAAGACATTTTCTATATCAATTTCAATGTTTGTTACTTGAATATTTTTTTTCTTGGACAACATATGTGTGAGAGATTTCTCAATTGAAACGAGACCTAAATGTTGCAGGAGAAACAGCCCTAACGACTTTTCATAACATGAGGGCGATTTTACAAGGCCAATCTTCAAGGATGATATGTCTCTGCAACGTCTGTCTGTCTGTCAGCATGTCTCATCCTTCCTCTCTATTTCTTGACGTTGATACCAATTCCAAGGGCTTTTTCTAAACTTTAGTTTAAGTTAAGCAGGCCGTACTTACTTGGCTAACACTTGTTATGTTCATCATTTCCAAATTTTTTTTCCATAAGTCAATTTTTGTTCATGATGTTGTCATTTTGAAATCTAAATCTTTTTATTTTCATGTCCAACTTTTATTCTGCCTCTTAACTTTTTCATATCCTTGATCGTCAAATGTGGTCTTTAAAAGGATGTCTGTAAGATGACTTGGTTTTTCGTTGTGTACTCTCATACCAAGTTTTTATGACGTTCGTTCCGGGTTGTAACCCATATTTAATGATGACAGTTTCTCCAATCCTTGTACATAATTCCGTATTAAAATTTCATAAAATGATTAACTCTTGATAAAAGTTATTTTCAACAAATAATAAGCACTGACATTTCGCTTTCTTAAATTACCCAAATATTTCCCCAGTTAATCCTTATCACTGTACGATGTGGGTATGCTGTGCTGTGCTGATGGAAACAATGATAGATTACCTTTCAACTTGGCCAACATTAGTTTATTTGACAATCTCCAGTTTTTTAGAATACATATTTGTTATTATGTATAATATAATAATCTTAAATTATCACAAATAGAACAGTTTGAATGAATACCTCTGATACAACTACATTACTAAGGTAAGGAGAGAGTATATCTTGAAGATACCAGTTTTTCTGAGTCTGTTTAGATACACTATAGAGTGCTACTAGATCTCAGTCAGTCTTAGCCCCCAGATTCTTCGCATCTCCTGACTGAAGCTCAGTCAGGTACTGATGAAAATTACTTTGATTAAAATGGTCTAAAAATCGAAAATAGGAATAGATATCTGAAAACACCAACTAGATGCAAACTATCATTATTCCGAGTAAGTCAGCTCTATGGTGATATAGATGGAATCAAATGGGGCTACAGCAGAAACTACTTACCACACGTTATGATGTTTTGTTAATATCTGACTCAAACGTATACCCATTTGATTTGACTGTTCATCTATTCATGATTGTGGCTTAGACCAATCTTTGAAACTTTGATATCGAATTTATACACAGGAAACTTGCCTTTCTTGAATTTCTGGTAGAGATTTGAGTAAAAATGACGTAACGCATTCACGTCATTCGTGTAAACAGGAAGATATCTGGCACAGTACCGATAACTGAGACTAAACAACCACGGGGTAAAGAAAATAGAATTTGGATACAATGTTCCAATTGTCCTGATCTGAGTTATTTCACCAGGTTAACGAGAAGGCACCCCAGCCGAAGTGCTATGTACCTAAATCAAAGCATAGGATATTTCTCACTGAATTTTTTTCTATTCTAATTCTGATAAAACTATTGGTGAAGCCTAGGCTACACTGCTCTGGTATGGATCTTTCCTCATTAAAAAAATGAATATCCTGTTACGTGATGAACATATTCAAGCAATTCAAGATTCGAGGAAGTACAAAACAGAGCATTGGCTTTTTATTATGAAAGTACTCTGGACAAGAAGAGAAAGTATAAACACCGACAGCCCTCCAACAAGGCAGCTTAGAAAAACATGGATATACTTGGTGTTTTTTTTCAATCTAACAAGTAAAAGATTGAAAGTGATGCCCAGTTGTTAAGTCGAATGTAAGTCGAATACTTACTAACCCCATCCCTCCACAACACACACAAAACAACAACAGTTTTCATTGTGTGCTGACGCTCGTGGATGACTCTTTTTAAATAGGGTCAGAAAATACTTTGATAGAGCTAAAGTATTTTTATATAAAGCAATTTCCTTCCTCCTGAGATCAAGAAATGCTAAAATTCTTCATTTTCTGGAATATTTAAGTGAAGACACACAAAAATGCCAAATATTGGTTTTTATAATTTGGAAATGATATTGACTGAGACCTATGAAAAACTTAATCAAACAATAAAAAATTTTTCCAGTTAAAGACAGAGACTGTCACGAAATATAGAAAGAAATTCTGAATACTTGATGTTTTGAACCCCACAATACACCACGCCGCAGGTTTGAATTGAGATTTATATATATAATCCAGTATAAAGATAAAAAAAAATAGGTTAGCAAGTAAGTTGAGGAAGATTATTATCAACCATCGGACACATTCTCAGATTAGATGGATTGGTTAGGTTTTTATTGACGAAGATGGTCTCTGGAAGCAGAGGAAGAAAAAGACCCAAAACAAGACTTTGTGATAAAATCAAGGACATAAGTGGAATGAAGATAGTAGAGGTGATCAGGAAAGCAAGGGATAGAGAGAGTTGGAGGCTCATAGTGAGGGAAAGTGTAGTGACTCAGCTATGAGCCATTCGTGTAAGAAATAAAGAGAAAAACGTAACAAAGTTTTAAGTATGTATAGGATGATAGTAGTTGGAGGAATAATTCGACATAAAAAGTAATTACAAACGAAAAGTAATTATAGACAACTTAATCAAATTATGTTCCACGGCGATGAATAAATTTTATTTGCAATGGCATCAGCTGGCAACTCACTGTTTCAGTTCTCTGAAAACCTTTACATAAACTCTTATATTTATCTACAATTTAAGATTATAATCTATGTGAATAAGGAAAACTCTATCTTTTTTATCAATTAACTGATCCTAAAAACTTTGCTAAATAAGGATTTTAAAAAAACTTTTTCCTGATCATGGAATAGCATTTTGCTATTCCATTGTTATAGAAACTGATCTTTTAGTTTTCACTTGTTGATTGCTGAAAAATGTGCTCTCTTTTTGTATTGTAGATCTCAAATGAAATATAAATCCGTTTTATTGAGGATGGCTGATATTGCACGAATCTATTTTAGTTGTTCAAACTTGAATCTTTGGTATAACAAACACGAACATTTATTACAACTGATAGGAAATTTTATCTTGTTTTAAATTCAAAAGTTTATTGCAATGTGTTATCATTGGCAAGTTAACTGTAACAGAAACTGCTATTCCAGGTCGTAAAGCTGAGGAGGGCAAGGGGGGGGGGGCTACGCTTCTTGTGAAAATATTTTGGCCCATTTTGCCTCCATAGGAAAAATATAGGCTGCAAAAAATCTTTTTTGTGAAAAAAAATATATATAACCTTGCGTCTGTTTTATGAGTTACTTGTAGCCCATGCCATCAGAAATAGAGCCCATAATTCCTCTAATCCTGCTATTACTTTGGTGTTGCTTCTATGAAATAACGTCAAGAGAAATAGTGTTGCCCTCCCCCCTTTGAAAAATCATTGTGGCTTATGCCCCTTGCCCACGGTGAGTCAGCTCTGACATTGTGGTATTCGTTATAGTCAATCATGAAATCTATATTTCGGAGTAGATGTCTACTTGTTAATTAGTCAATTAGCCAATGGATTGAGAAAGAAAAATATTATTCCCACACCTCAGCTTTGCATCTGAAATAGTCATTCACACCAGTGTAACCAGGTGGGATGGAAAGATATGAGATTCACAAATTTGAGAGACAGGTATGAAAAAGATTGTACACAAAGGAAGCACTAAAAGAAGGTCATATTTTGCAGCAGAGCTGGAAATGAAAGAAGATGGTGATGATGAACCTGTGGACCCAGATGAAGTTTAAGTTAATCTTACAAAGAGAAATCACTTTTTTCTGGTTTCATACTTGTAAAATTTGCTAATATTTTCTTTACTCAGGTATCACTTGGATGTACAAACATTTTCGGAAGACTGAGATTGGATTGCATCGGGTTGCTTGAGACAATTATATGACACGCACAGCCTCCAAACAAAAATATTCCTTGCCATTAGTTCGAACAAATCCTACACTCAAAAGTTCCAAGAAAAAAGAGGAAGACAGACAAAGAAAGAGTTTGGAGTGTTTAAGTGAAGATGCTGTAATCTCTTCAATATTTGTAAGAATCGCGTTGATCCATACTATGTAAAATAAACTAAGAAACATATTTGTGGACTTTTTTTAAGGTCCGTTTGTAGTTTTTATCAGGTATATACTTTATAAATTTAACAGCTTAGACATGATTTACAAGTAAAATATAACCTGTAAATTTGTAAAAGATAAGAACCAGGGGCTACTAAAAATTACTGCATGATAACAAGAAAAACCGTCCAATTTATGTATTACAATGAAGTGACTGTTACTGTTGCGAATAGTGCCACTTTTTCTGAGAACTTCAAAAAAATTCCGTATAAAAATTTTTTGCAGGAGCACGTTCGTGTATATGATACTTATGGAAGACAAGTCCCCTTCATCCCCCTGCACCACGTATTGCAGTTACTGGTTAATTTCATTTAAATGAATGAAGACATATAGGTGTGATGCACTGTTCCAGAAAAATATAATGGTATTGGTGTGCTTATAGACCAAGTTTGTTTAAGTAGGCCTCAGCTACAAGTAACCTTTTACAAGATCCACTAAATATGATCTTTTAGTGTGAGTAACAAAGCCAGTTGTATTCAAAGGCATTTATAGTTGTTAGTACTATTAATGGCTTTTAGATCAAGGATACCTTTGGTCTAATTTTTCTCCGTGCACCAAACGTCATTAACTCGATCTTGCCTTGTTTCAGATTCAAAACCATTTGACGTCAGAGTTTGGAGGCTTCTTTATTTTAAGTTCATGTTTGTTTGATAAAAAAGTTAAAGTACACCACCATCCTTATGAACTGTTGCATTTGATTTTTTATTCTAAATGTCTAGGTCATTATGGTAAAGAAACAGCCAGGAGGCCAACACCAACCTTTGATGCACTCCAAACGACACCTTATCTTTTGCTGCGATTTTTCTTTAAAGGAGATAACCTTGGAGTGACCTACGAAATACCTTTGTATCCACCATTACCCTAAACTTGGAAAGAAAAAAATGAAATCTCTTGGAAAAGAATCTTTGATTCACAGAATCTAGATTTACTGAGTCCTATATTACAGTTTCCATGAATTAGCAAATGATCTTTTCTCTTCTGAACAAGATAGATAAGCGAATTTTTTTATCCATTTTGATCTCTCTATTTTTATTTTTTTTTAGTTTTAACGTCATTTTGCCCCAGCAATTGGGGCTCAGACGGTGTCCTTCTGAGGGATTTTGTTTCGGCAGTGAGAAATTTCTTGGCCGGATGCCCTTGCTGACGCCTACCAAAGGCTTTTTCTTTTGTAAAGTTCCAAATTCTTCTCGCCCGCTCAGGGAATCGAACCTCAAACTTCTTTGATCGTTCTATCGATAAACTAAATTTCAAGGGTTCTTCTTTTGTCTCTGTTTTCAAGAGGAGCTTTTTACATACATACTCTTTAAGTTAGTTTGGCAAATTTGTATATATGGTGGCTCCAATATTTGCTTCTGTATTCCTGAAAAAGTTACTAAAGCAGTTAACAGGGTTTTTTTATTGGAAATCGTCTGGATTTTAAAGAATTCTTATTTATCAAAGTTAATGTTTGTAGTCTTATCCAAGTTGAAGCTTTACCTTACTACTTGAATCCAGCTGGCAATAATCTTAAGATTTCTTTGATTATTCAATGTCAACATGTTTCGATTATTTTTTTCTCTTTAGCTCTAACTGTACTCACCATGTTCCCGTCTAGTGTTTAAACTATCTACATTATGTGTGAGGAATAAAAAGGGCAACAAAGGACTACTAGTGACAATACCTTAGATCTTTTTCCACATTTATGTTTTTTTTTTGCAAGATTCAATTTCATCAATCTCTAGGTCTCAATCACAATGCATATTATCCTTTACGTTGACTGCCACTCTCACATATTTTTTCATGCCACTGTAGCTATGAAGCTTGTGTGTTTTTAGTTTACTTTTTCCAATTGCGCAGGTGATATTTTGTCACCTGAATAAACCTAGCTTCGAGTTTTATTACTATTCAGAAGAGGCATCATATTCCTTCAGTCCTCATCTCTCCATATCATCCTTGATGGCTCCCCATCCAACGTTTTTGATCTGCCCTTATTTTACTACCTTTAATTCCGATCTTCTACGTTCCTTTTGTTTTACCATTGCTAGACTTTATCCAGTATGTTTTCCACCTTAACTCTCTTTGTATTTCTTGGGTTTTTGTTTTATCCGAAAGTGTAATTTTTTTTACGCCCCAGAACCTTTATTTCTGCTATTTCTAGTATCCTCTTCTTCTTCTTTGTGACTTTCCATCCTTCTTCGCCTTACAGAAGCATATGTACAATGTGTGTCTCATGATTCTTGATCTCCAGCTTTAGTGGCATTTAGTGGCATTCATTTGTCACAATAACAAGTTCAACTAAGAAATGTTCTGATACCGTCTATCACTCAGATGTGAACAACAGAATTTGAGACGAGTCTGCAACAGACAGAGATCTTCAGCAAGGATCAAATCCCATTTTTGTTTACTTTAACAAAAGACAAACAAATCGTACAGAGTTACAAGAACAAAATAAATGCAAATTGTAATAAAAATACATTTATATTACGACAAAGATGGTCATGCCAACCAACAATTAAGATAATTTTTCTTTATAACATTCTTTAAAAATTACTAGAGTTTTTGTGTAAACAAACTGGCGTTTCACATCGCGGTTCTCCTTGAAAGTTTGAAATCCACAAAAAGACTTCCCACCAGAATTCAAAGTGTAATAAAAGCAAATATCCTTGTTTTTGAGTATTGAACAGTAAACGTTCCAGTTACAAAGATCGTTAAAAGAAACAGCACCATTATCATCAAGGTAAAACTAAATTATACGGTCATTACAGTAGTATACTGGGTCTTTCATTGATGGTAACCCTGGAAAACAGTGGGCTTTTTTTTGTCTTTCACCCCATCTATGAAAGACCGAAAGGAAGCAGCAGATCAAGAAAAAGTGGGAAAGAAAGTACGCAAGACATAAAATGCAAGACATACCGATCGCCCCCAACGACCCTTCGTGGAAAGGCCCTTTCTCTTGGGCTGGTCTTCAGCCAAGGCTGAAGTATCTCGAAACTACCTGTCCAACATTGCTTGGCCCTATAGCCTAAGCCCCGACCAAGCAGAGACCAGAGCTCTACACTTGATCTTAGCCAAAAGGCCGGGAAGCAATTACAGTGGTATACAATAAACTCATCCAATTCACTGATCTGTGCACTGGAATCTGTGATATTAATAATCCTTCCCCTTGCTAACACCTCAAGGACAATAAAACTTAACGAGAATATGTCACTTTTCCAAGTAATGTCATGGTTATCTTAATGGAAATTGTTTTCATTGGTTACTGAGTAGACCAAAATGTTAGACTTAAATTACCTTGAAGCTCCATAATCCCTTTCCTGCATATTAAGCTTGATAGAATCCCAATTGAAGACCCTTCAGGTTAGCTTTTGTCATACTTGTAGGAGTATTTATGCTAAGAGATTTTATTCTCATCATTTACTTTAATTATTTTAATATGGATATTTCATTCTAATTGGACTTCCACGTTTACATGGTCTTCTGCAGCTTCTTAATTGCTGCGATAATTTGTAAAAAAGGAAAACAATGAAAAAATCAACAAGAATACACTCTAAAACACTGAAAAGCTGTATACAAATTCATTTTGCCTTCCAAATGACTTTTGAATTGAAAACCTAAGATAAGTAGCTTCTAATGCACCCAAGTGGAAATCAAATCTGACCCTACCATTTTGCCTTATCTGGTAATATAAAAGAACGGTTACCCCATTTAGGCTTCAGTAATGGATTGCCAATGGTTTCATCAATACAGTCATTTAAAACAAAATTAAAAACTTCCATCCAGCAAAATTCAAAGAAAGTTGATACATATCACAATGTTACCATTTATTAGCTCAATAAGTAATAATATAAATAGTTGTTAATAGCTTTTACCTAGAAACATTTATGATTGATAGCATTTTTTTATGTTGGGTGA
Organism: Morbakka virulenta; assembly: GCA_003991215.1. Taxonomy (NCBI): domain Eukaryota; kingdom Metazoa; phylum Cnidaria; class Cubozoa; order Carybdeida; family Carukiidae; genus Morbakka; species Morbakka virulenta. Next base: position 1,957,655 of record RDPX01000029.1, on the reverse strand, counting down.
ACGATTGGATGAGTTATTTAATTGTCTTTTTTAACTGAATTATATCCCAGGATAAACATGTTTAAAATGTAAAAAAAAATAGAAAATAAAATATGATGTAAGAAGGGCACAACATCGAGAATAATGAGGATTCCTGATTGTCAAATTGCAGAAGCTGGAAGAGACCTAAAGAAGAAGAATGCAAGGTGTCCTTCAGCAGAAAACATAAGTAACAATCAAGTGGATGGCTTTGCACAGGTGTTTGGACTATTTCAATCAAGATACTATTTTTGTCTTTAGATACTATGCAGTAGCTGTCTTACTCTCTCGATTGATTACAAGAACCTAAGGCTTATATACCTAGCAACTGACCTGGAACAACAAAATACCTGACGTGAAAATCACTTGGATGCAGTAACAGAATTACATTTTGAACTTGCTCTTCCTTTTTGATTTTACAACGTGTTAGAAAAAAGGCCCATCCAGCGTGATTTGAGGAAAACGGGGAACATTTTAAAGCCCTTATTACAGGAGTTTGAAAATCAGATATCTATAGCTCATATAAAACGCACTAGAACTCGCAAAGAATCCTTGAACTTTTTTGGGCACTATTAACACCAAAGCAAACTTTTCAACGTTTATAAGTTAACTTTTAACTTTAAAAAAGTTTCTAAAACGGTAGATTATATTGGTCAACAAAACGTTCGTCATTTCTAAGATAATAAGATTTGCGTTTGGTTTTATTTAATCGTAATAAATCCATTGGGACTTTCTAAGCAAATAAATACTCTACTTTGATTGTACTATTGTTTTTTCTCTGAAATCATGCGTTTGCTTGTTTGGATTGACTGTGTATTCAGCTCTAACTCTCCTTAATGTTTCTGTAATCAAAGTAGGATGTAGATTTTATCATAGCCTTCCCGAAGGCTCTTTAATAAATGGTTTATTTTCGTGGGTTTGATAATATACAAAACTTCAGTGTACCACACTTTAAACCCCCTCTTAAAAACTAAAAACAGTTAATTCTGTTAAATATTCAGACGAATAACTCCTCTTTGATAATTATAACATGCCTATTTGAATCCAACGACATTTCCTTCATAATAACAAAAATGAAATAATCAGAGACCTTCTCTCTCATAATCTTTCTGAATAGTGTCTTGTGTTTTTCTTCCTTTCATAAGGAGCTTTCACTTTATTATGCTTCAGAAACAATATACATTTAAAACCGCTGGAAGACGTGCTTTAATATTTCAAAGGCATTCTAATAAGAAATTGTGCATTCCACGCGCCATGATAAATTTACTTTTTAATTGCATTTAAAAGGCACTTAATATTTCTCTTAGTAGTTAAATTCGTTTTTGGTTGAAAAACTCATATCATTATGGTAAGATTTATCCCACTTCACTCTAATGTTACGCTAAAAATGCTTAACTTTTGAGGGAATCGATCCTGTTCAAACCCAGCTCGATGAAAAGAAAACTTCACCTACACCTTTCATGCGTTACTCTGATTTTGCCAGACACCAAAACCCACTTCTTCAAACAAACAAAAAATAGATAGAATTACATGCAATACTTAACAAAATGAAAGATCTAAAATTTCTGTTTGATCATGAAAAAGGCCAACCTTTCAAAACAATGCTGACAATGATGTAACAGTATCACCTATTGAAAGCTCATTCTCCTCCTCAGGTGTCATATCCTTCCAGAATGTCGGCCGAGACGCTTCTCCACAGAGACCTGTCCTTTGCTATCCTCAGCATCTCTACTTAATATCTCTACTTTTTTATTGAAAACTATTGAAACCTATTGAAAGGCAAATTATTTCAATATTTTAAAAGAGTTTCTTCTGATTATATAATCACTCCTACAGAGATCAAACCTTCAACTAATAGAGTGGAGAGTTATTTTCTCAGAGCTTCATAATAAAATTTGAATGCTTTTTAGTGTCAGAACTCTTACAGCAACAACCATATTCAATGACTAATTGAGAAGTGAGATTAAAAGCTGTGCTGACTGTTACCTTTCTTTGAGAAATTTACTGGATCAATTAATAGATTCCCCAACAGAGGTAGGTTACTAATTAAACAATTGACCAGAGGCACTGAACGATAACTTCTTCATATTTATAGTTTTGTATAGTATATATATAGTATATATATCTATACTCAATCTGCAGACAGTACCGTTTCGCCCTTTGTGGGCTCATCAGTGCAGCACAGAGCTTCTGAGACATAACTCTCTGGCCATGTTGNTCAGAACTCTTACAGCAACAACCATATTCAATGACTAATTGAGAAGTGAGATTAAAAGCTGTGCTGACTGTTACCTTTCTTTGAGAAATTTACTGGATCAATTAATAGATTCCCCAACAGAGGTAGGTTACTAATTAAACAATTGACCAGAGGCACTGAACGATAACTTCTTCATATTTATAGTTTTGTATAGTATATATATAGTATATATATCTATACTCAATCTGCAGACAGTACCGTTTCGCCCTTTGTGGGCTCATCAGTGCAGCACAGAGCTTCTGAGACATAACTCTCTGGCCATGTTGCCGGAGCAAACACAGGTTGAAGAGTTATTGTGGGATCCTGTCAGAGTGCTCAAACCACGCATGCGCAGTGTGCATTGCATTACGCTAACAACAGGTCCCCATATATATATATGTATATATATTTGTAAATCTTGTTGAATTTACTTATGGTTTTTTACACATCGGAATTCCTTACGTTTTCTTGGAGAAAAGCAAGCCAAGGAAAGGGTTGTAGAGAACAAGTGAAAGATGAAAATTGATGGAAGATAATATAAGTGAAGGTTGAGCTTAAGTTAAAGAAAAAGAACACATATCCTATGGAAAGATGGGAAACTAAAAGTAGACTGCTACAAAGGATGTGATGCTGGAAGCATGAAAGCATCAGATGAATTTTGTTGCAAAAATGATGGTGGGAAGTATGAAGTAAGAAAAACGTGATGGTGGAATAATGAAGTAAAGGGTGTGATCAAAAGAAAGAGGGTGCAAGAGACTGGTATAACAATTTGGGAACAAAAGAGAAACAAGTCAAATTCTAATGGTTGAAGTAGAGGTAAAAAGCTGATGGTGCAATACGTCTTTATTTCAGGGTGATTATGAAAATGAAATCCACAAAAAAATGCCGGCTACCGAGGTTGAAGTTGAAAGAAAGGAAATATATTGGAAAAATTTGGATGCAGTAGTCAACGTAATTTTCGGTAAAGCTAGAGCAGTAAAGTGAACACTAAATCGAGAAATGGAAGAATAAAATATTGTGTGGGTTTACACCAAGGATCACCATTAAGCCCCCTTTTGTTCATAATCTCGCTCCATTTAAAAAACGAGGTTTGGAGAAGCGGGATTCAGTTGAAAATGTTGTTTATCGACGATCTACTGTTGTTGACTGATAGTAAGAAACAACTGCAAAAGAAATGGGAGTCCTGGGATACAGTATGACGAAGAATTATTTCGAAGTCAACATCAAAGAAACGGAAGTACTGATGAGCAGCAGATAAGGCCCACAGCAAAGAAGAAGTCTTTGAAACAGTCTTAAATATTATATTGTATTCTGCTGATAAAAGGGAATATATTTTTATGTTATTAGCAAGTGATAAAAAATGTTGCTATTTCAAAGTCTTTTGTCCTTTAATTACTCGCTTCTTACTCTTAAGAAGTTTTTCAGTCTTCATTTTTTAGTTAGATCTCGTAAAATAAAATAATTAGAAGACAGTGTTTTTCACTATAGGTCTACAATCCAACTGCCTATAGTTACGATATTAAGACTGGCATTCTTATTTGGCTATGGCTATGATATAAAATTTTTGAATGCTTAAACAAATTAAAAAACAATTGCAATCTAATGTTTATATTGACTTCATTAGCAAATTTTCAACGTAACTAAATCAATGGAAAGTTGAAAATAATGTTTCAACTTCCCAGGTGAAAGGCTGCAGGTAGTATTGCCCTGGAGGTAAGTTGTAACGAAAAATCTGTATTACTGTAATCAATCAGATTCCCTCCCATGCCCCTATAAGCGCCTATTCCGTCTTTTTCAATTTTTAAAAGAATAACCGCCCACTAGCAGATCCACGCCTTCAAAAAAGAGATAACTTATTTTTCAGTTATGTCCTGAGTATTTGTATCAGTCCTCCGCTCCAAGAAAATTAGATTATATAAATATCCCCAGTATGCTGTAAGAATGTTGTTTTTCACACTTTTTCATGATGCACGTATTTGTACATACGTACACAGTTTGACGACAAAATGGGAGTGTTCGTTTGAGCCGTTTACATTCTTAATCAGTTTGCTACTTAAGTCGTAATTAGTGCCTACTTTTGGCCTTTTTCTCAACCGACATGGTGACATTAATGGACCATCATTATTTTTGAAATATTTTGTGACATCTAAATTTTAATCTATAAGTGAATCCTCGAGAGAAGGTATAGATATTTATGCCAAAACAAAGGGAATTTGGAAGACATTGTAGATAATGAATCATGTTTGAATGATTATTGCAACTAATAGTGAAAAAATGTGTCTGATTTAAAATCGAAGAAAAAATTTTAATTGTGCATCATGTTAGTGAGCATAAATGAAAAAAAAACCTGTTGATAATTTTGTATCTTGATTTGTATAGTTATTTATTTATTATAATAGAATGATAGTACACTTCAGTTATATTTCAAAATAAAAAACTGACTTACTATTTACTTGACCAGCTTGGTGACTTAGCATTAACCTTATCAATCACGCTAATTGACCTTTGTTGCTGCATAGGAATACTTTTCATAATGGGTGGACGTAGAAATATATCATCTCAAGAAACCATTTTCAATGCTTTCTGATCATTGTACGTATATTTGGAAGCTGATAGTCTACAGTTAATTTCCCATATAGAACTCTAAAAGTAGCAACTTATTCATAAGCACATATAATTGTTTCTGAAAAATTAATACGTTTTCCAATCATTGCAGTACCTATACAATTTACATGTTCTAGTACGTGTTTTGCTTGCTTGCGTACATTGCCCTCGAGTGAGGAAAAATCTCATCAAATCAGCGTTTATACACTATTACTTTATTCTTTGAAAGTGAAAGTACCCCTGCTGGGGTAGGTGCTATCAAAAAAAAGGTGCACTCCTATATAAGAAGTTTTACTCATCCTAATTGCATAAATATACCCCTTCATTGACATCCATAACATTACTTTATTGATTGCAATGATTTTTTAAACCAATTTTATTATTTGCAGATTTGTATACACAAGTCAGTTGCAAATCTATTTAAAAATACTTATTTCAGGAACAGAATGTAAATGTAGGATATTTCTCTTACAGGAAGAAAAAAAGATAGTTTAGTTGGTGTGAATCTTTCTTTAGCTTCAAGTGATAATTCTTTTCAAATACAAGTCTCTTCTACAATATATCTGCTGATAGCTAGATATGTCTCTTTGGTCATGTTGTCCATAAAGGATCCCTTTTCGTAACTCTCTGAGTATGGGAAAAAACTCCTCTTTTTGAAAATCCTAGGTCCTAGGATGGGCACATACACCCCTTTCTCAGTAAATTTAAGAACAAGAACGAGAACTACTTTTTATATAGGACTGCACGTGTAGTGAAAAGTACACTACATCGCACACCAAGATGAGTTGTTTGAAAAGTGAAATAATTGTGAATGTGTACATCAACTAATTTTGAATACGTACACAAGTGCTTGTCTTGTGAAATACTTTCATGAAATAAGATTAATTCACTCGTTTGTGCTTTTTGAAAATAATATCGTAAAATAATAATTTATTGACATCTTGAAATTTCACTTTTTTCATCTGGTAGAGTATTTCGTGAAATAGATGACGTTTTTTAGTTGTACAAGGTGTTTGGACAGGTGATGGAAGAACGCTGTTTGGTACAAGAAATACGGAAGAATTTATAATTGGTCTTTCTTTCTCATGTTATGAAACAAACTTAGCAGCTGGAGACTAATGCTAACGACGTCCTCTAATCTTATTATTTACTACAAGGTTTGATTTTGGTATATCTTCAGCCCACAATTGCTTCTGAATATTGTCTTTTGGAAAACGAAATACTGGAACTCTGTCTTCCTTTTTATTTCCCTTTGTGGTATAATTGGATTTGAAGTTGGGTGTACAACTTTTTAAAGAGATGAATATATGTAAGCTTCCTTTCAACAAAAAAAAGTGCTTGTCACTTCACTAATAATTATCAAATGTGATTTTCTACCTTCTTTATCACATTTTACAATTGAGTCCTGCAGAAAATGTTGTTCCTACATTACCATATGGCCTAGGCAAGACTCCTAAACACAACGTTCGCACAACTTCCTGCCAAGGTCAAAGAGTATTCCCATGTTTTGATTGTAAGATGTAAAAACAGGAAATTTTTATGTAATCTACAGTTAGATTGCCTTCAGTCACAGAGTCAATGCCTTTATTTTTTTACAGCCATCAGTTAGTAACAGTGAGGATTACCAAACAGCCTTCAGATTTTAGTGTTTAAATGTTCTACTACATTCCGCAGTTTTCAAATGCAACTTATTAATAATATCACCTTATATATCACCTTTCTCCGCCGTCTTCTGTTCAGGTAGCGGGTGCAGGCCAACGCTTCACCACTTCGTTCCATTTTGTCCTGTCAAGAGCATCGTCCTTCTGCAGGCCACACAATTGCAGTTCCTTTTTTATGGTATCCTCCCACCTATGTTTGGGTCTACCTCGCTTTCGTTTGCAACTTATTAATGGAGCGCGAAAACCCTTTCTTGACTAGAAGTTAGCCTTTAAATGCTGATAACAAGTTTACCATTATTAAAAAAGAGTCTCATCAGGAAATTAATATCTTTAATTGTCAGTATATGGTCAATTTATAAGGCGACTGATATACCTTGGACTCTGTAACAGACCTAAATGTTTCGGGAAAGACTGCAACAAAAATGGATTTATTACCTCCAAATTAACCCTATGAAAATCACCGAGAAAAAATACAAAACTGTCAAATTTACAGATAATTTTCAGATCATTTTTACCGAAGTATCCCATTTGAATATCTGCCCAGCTTAGGTTTCTGTGAAAACACCTGTTTAAATATATGAACTTTGTTCCAGCTTGAAACATCCAAAGTAGCTAATACACAACCTCTCCCTTTCTATTAGTAAAAATCAGCAATGGATGGGACTTTTAAAGCTTAGTCATTAAGGCTGTTCTATCTTTTGTATTTTAATAGATTTCAAACGTGTCATCGGCAGATTTGGAATACAAAATAATATCTGAAGTTATGTAGATTTCAATAATTTTTTTCATAAAAGAATAAAAATACCATTATGAAGATACTAGAATGTAGAGTGTGAAAGATGTGACTGCACAATTGATCGGGTTAAGAACGAGCCCCGAGCCCCGAGCCCCGAGCCCCGATAGCTCAGATTGTAGGGCATGTGGCCATGGTAGCCATGGCTACTGGATCGAATCCAGTACGATGCAAACATATTTTTTACTTCTCTATAAAATAATTAGCTTTCCTTAAACCTAGCAGTGAGCCCGCCACTGCTCCGTCTATTTGTTAATACATAACGTCTTCAAAGCTAAACTCACTCTATTTAGTCGCCAGATGGGTCATTTTGTAAAACCATCTTTAATAATAGGTTATTGTTGCATAAATTAGCCCATATGAATAAGATTACAAATATTTTAATCTTGAACGGAGACAATATGGAAATTCGTTGATACACTAAACAATTTTGAATATTGCCAGACGATATGTTAGGGTCTCTGGAGACAAAATTATATTATTTTTTAACTAACTTCCTCTAAAGAACAAGTGAAACTACTTGCCGATTGGTATTGGGAAGAGTCAGGCATCGGTAAAATCGATGCCTGACTCTGTATAGGGCTTACAACTACAGTCACCTGAGAAGTTGACTGTAGTTGTAAGCCCTATACAGCTATAGATTCGAGAGCTGGGAGAGCCAGATTGCCTGGTATTTTGGTAAATTTTATATACTACTGTTTTTAGAAAAGTTACTTTTCTTTCTTTTTGAAATTGGTAAAACGGTTCTAAATTATGATAAATTTTGAGGAGAATGAATAGTGTCTTTAATCAGCCCCACACAGTTTATTCTGTGTTGTCGTTATCTATCTCATACATTTTGTTAACATTTTCCTTTTAATGAATATGTTTACATAAAGCCCTGCCTCATTTTTGCTTACAATAATAAATAGATTACTTTGTATGGTTTTGAATGGCTGTAATGTGTTTCCTATACATAAGAAATTTTTTCAAATAATTACTACCAAATAACTTTACAGTCAGTGACTTGAATTTTATGGGTCATATTGTAACTTAGTGTATGCTTTAGCATCTGTGCATATAAGATATCAGAATCAACAAGAATTTCTTTTGCTCTTCAGTCTTGTTACTTGGAAAGTAACTCTTTAGTTTCCAACAGTTTATAACTAGAAAGCTTGATAATATATTTGGTGACATAAAATTTAACATATCAAATATTCAATTTGTGAAAGTGTCGTGTGTGTTTGTAAAGAGTACAGTTTTTCATAGCAGCATTATTAGTTTTCATATTACTCCAAAATCTAATCATATCAGATAACGAAAGAAAATCTTTGACTTTATGCCAAAGCTTACGGTATTGATACTATATTTCAAGAAGGGTTTCTTTCATTACCGATTCTTCCTTTTCTACTTTGCTTTTTTGCTAAATACCACACGATTTGCATTTTCTCTTTTACGTATGTTTGTTCAGACGAGTTTCAGCGAAAGAGCTTTTAAACAGAGTAAACTGAACTTAATTGAAATATAGTTCTGCGACACGTATTGCGTATTTAACAGTGGAGGTACAAATATCACCAAAAGTAGTAATAGATATAACAGTATCAACAGTAGTAGTTATGGTGATAATAGTGGTATAGGTATTGATCTTTACTCTACCTAGGAGTTCTTAGTCCACACTACTTCTAAATTAGATCGGTCTAGGTATTTTCACTGGCTTCTGATGGAAATGTCAATAAAGAAAATAAATTTTTCTTGATGTATGGATATCTTTAAGCACTCTTCAGCTTTAGTGTATAGCCACAATTTGTCACCGACTACAAAATAAAGATCACAAATTTACAAATCTCACTGTCTCTTACTAGCATCGGAACACTTCAATTGAAGAAGAACCTATACCTCTACCCCTCTCTCTGTTTTCGTACAAAACTTCCACACGTAGTCAAGGACATTAGTGAAAAGTGGACTAAAGTGGCTTCAAGCCTTGCTTGGGCTTCATATGAAAGACCTTAGTCCTACACAGTGTAATCTTGTTTGCTCTGGACTTATCTTCCTACAACCAAACACAAGCTTTATATGGCACTCTATTACATCATGTCTTATGGCAATTGAACAAAAACTTAATAATAAAAAAATCTTTATCTTCCTCATGCTTAGATGAACAACAATTATTCAGATAAACCAGTTACTGGAACCGGTGTTATCGAGCATCTCTGCTAATAATTCCAATACCTCTAATCTTTGGAGTAATAGATCTCTATTAAGTAAAGCTCCTGCTATGGTCAGCAGTTATTGGTTGGTGATATGTACGTAGGAGCTTTTTAATATGTTGGGCAAACGTAAATACAAATGAGTGTTTAAATGTGCATTTGGAAGTCTATGTTTTCACTGTAATCCCAAACATGTTAGAGATTTAATTTGAGAGGTAATCATTTCCTGAAAGTAGGCAGTAGAATTATCTTCATTCTGATCAGAACCTGGTTTCTTATAATTTACAGATTATTTTCTTTTATCTGTCATTATGTCTACAGTCCACTGTACAGAAGAAAAAACTTAGATTTTCTCCATTTCCATTGGTTTTTGCCTTTCTGTCTCACTACATGATCTTAAATTTCACGTTCTTCAAGAAAAAATATGAATTTTGGGGGGCACTAGATTAACTTCTTATATCTGACAAAGCGACGTCTGCTGGTTGCTAGCTGGATCTCCTTCTTAGAACAATAATAATATTAAGTTTGACTAGCCTTCTATTTCAGTGTAAGTTTTTTGAAACCTTTTCAATTTCGTGAACAAAGATAGCAACTACATCATACAGCATGTATACAGTTTTATGCAATATCCATGAAGTTTAACTACCGCAGAAAATTATCTTTATTTTACCTATTTTCATTATTTTCACTTGATGCTATTTAACTTAAAGCATTCGAAAACTGGGTCTCATTTCAATCAGTGTCATCTCTCTTAGAAAAGAGGTTAAAATCTTATATGCTCACTGGTGAAATTTTTTAGCTGAAAGTAATAGGTACAGCAACATTAAAACTCCTCATTCTTTACCAAATTACCTGATTGGTAAGGATTATGTGCTGATTTTCATGTCAAAGTACCCTGCTTTATGTCGTTGTTTTTAACCTCCTCCATTTCTTTTATTCGGTTGAAGAAAGCTATTAAGAGGATTGATTGGGTTAACACAATTCGCCCTTATCATTTCAATGTCCAAACGATAATTCACTTTGGTACTTCTGGCTTGAAGAGTCATCCTCTTAATTCTTTGTCCATTCACTTTCAGCGGACCATACTTGCCATTGATTATTTTCCATCGAGTAAGCTAACATTAGGTTACATTAACATTTGATGTCCGCTGTAGATACTCGGTAAAGTGTTTTTTAATTTTTCAAACTTATTCTTTTTTGTGGGATCCCCAAAACTGCTCCATAATCCTCAAAGTACTGTCAAACAGGTTTAGTTAATTTGTAAATTCTCTTTAGCTGAAGGTCTTACACATGTATGTCTCTTGATCAGCAGTCGTTTTTCCTATCAATTAATCTTGAAGTAGTATAGTATTCGTACTCGGTCTCACACAGTAATTATCAACAGATACATTATTGAAGAAAGCTGATGACTGATCTACAACACTTTGGTGTTTGGTATCAACCAATGGTTTCACTGTTGACCCTGTTTCCTTATTATGATCACTCTTCTTCACAATTTCGGGTCTCATCACTCTTTTGCTTTACTTCATATTGGTAGGAGCACCTTGCAGTATCTATTGACGTTACTTGTCTTGTAATTTCACTTGTCACTCTAATCATACTTAAACTTGACTTTTGCAATTGACAATTAAACAACACATGCATTGAATCCAGAGGCTATTGAACATCCCATAACATCGTGTGGCTGGACTTTATCAATGACCTTATTTCAGAAACTCTATCCAATGGTTCCTCTGCCTGTAATTTGCTTTCACAGCCACATACCAGGCACTGCTCCACTTTGACGTCCTAACGTTATCAAGTAATTTTTAAAGACTACCAGTTGTCTCATATAACTCGTTACACACCTTTTCATGAATTTCTACTTAATACTTCTCAACAAGCATTATTGCCTCATCAGGTCTTCATTGGCCTGAAGAAAATTCTAGGGGAGTGCAATATGAGTTTACACAAACTGTTTATTGACATTTTAAGTCCCCTCTTGCTGTTGTGTTAAACGTTCTGTGAAATGTGGAGTGATTTACTTCATGACTTTGCCTTTAGTCTTGTTGGTCCATGGATTCAGTATTCTGTCTCATTCACTTGTCTGTCCTGTCACCCGTCCAGTCATTTCAATTATCATGTTGTCTTGTAGTTATGTCTGTTAAGAATTTGTTGACATATGACAGCTATCCAATGACTAAGTCCTCAAAGTTATCATCTTTGTCATTGACTTAACTAAGTAATTCAACCAGAGTTACCTCACTTTTTGTCTTTTGCGATCTTGGAAGCTTGCGGGGTAAATTTGTTGACTTTTATGAGGGGGTGATCATGTCAGGCCATTTTCTCAGGCTCCAAAATACGTTGAACAATTTTTAAAAGTTCCAAATAATTGCCTGTTGCTGCTTTTTATTGACAATATTATTTTGGAATATTTTTCTTCCAAAGCGAATTCGTGGTAACCAAATCTGCTACACTCCAGCTTTATCCAGTACTCCTACCACATGCTTTGAAGCATCAAAGATTGCTTGTATATTACATACGTTCACAGAATTTACCTTCTTTATTTTTGCAAGAGAAGGAAGGTTTTGCGTATGAGTTGGCTTGGATTGAATAGGAAAAGAAAATTATAATTCAGTGTTGCTTAAAGCAAACTAAAGATCATCGCTGTCTCTATAAGGCATGATTATCATGGAGCCTTGTTTTGAAAAGAAATCAATAAAGGTTAACAGATTGTAATTTTTCAAAACTGATGATACTATCTTACAAACTTTGTCACAGTAACAGACTATTTGTGTAGGTTTGTTAAAAATAATTAAAAAAATAGACTTTAGTTCATTGAAATACATAATTTTTTTCTCCTAAAATAAAATATAATAAAATATAAATATAATATAAAATATCAGACTGACCCCAATGTCGGAACCCCAAATTTTTTTTTCCATAAAAATCTCAGGCCGCAAATATGGGTATGGTTACTCTCGTTCTAAATGTTTATGAGATTTCCCCTGGGTTTAGAAACCAGCCCTTTCAGTAGTCAATATAAGTACAGACAAAGTTTTTCTCATAGAATGAAGTTCCTTTGGGTAGAAATAAAAACTTTGAAAAAATGTACAACTCAAAGAGTAATTTCATATTTTTTTCGTAAAAAAAAAGTGATCCATATCAACGTTCTTATAAACTACAGGAATATCAATATGCAGCACACTAGTGAAATATCAAACTATTGAAATATGGAAAGCAGAGGCTAAGTTCAACGAGATAAGAAGAGTGCTCTTTGATAATAATCTTGACATAAGCATTAAAAAACCCCACTTGAATCATGTGTGAGATTTACTTTGACATTCCATATGTAAGAATAAAATAAACTTGGCTTTCAAAATAAGTATAAAATCAAAAAATGGTTATAGGCTGGTTGCAGTTTCAAGAAAAACATTGTGAAAGGAGGTTGAATTAGTACAATAGAAATGGACATTTCAGGTTTCTACACACCAAAAAAAATTAATTTTTCGTTGATTTCAACGTCATTTTTGCTCCGTAACTGGGGCTCAAACGGTGCCCTTCATAGAGACTTTGTTTTGGCAGTGAGAAACGTCTTGACTGGATGCCCTTCCTGACTCCAACCAAAGGCTTTTTCTTTTGTAAAGTTCCAAAGTCTCCCGCTCGGGGAATCGAACCCGTATTTCTCCGTTACCATGCTGGTGCACTCACCATTATGCCACGGCTCTGCTTTTACAAACACCAACAAATAGATACACAATATTATAAGAAAGGCAGCATTTCACAACTTCATAAATGCACAACATCTCAAGTTCATTGGTCGTGTGCATCGTATAGAAAATACTTGATAAACAAAGATGCTTCTCTTTACAACAGCAATAAAATGATATATACGTGATCTACAGTTAAAGTAGCTTCTTACCTTCAACTCATTTTCAATTTCATTCTGCTCAAGACTTCTTTTCTTCACTCCTCACTATCTGAATAGTTTTTATTATTTTATCCCTACGTTTTCATGTTCTTTTAAACTTTAATCGCTAAACAAGACTTCTGCGTGGAAAATTCTCCTTTTTCTTCTTCTTCTTATTATAAAACTGAATCAAAATTTCTGTAAAAAGGCTATGTATAAATACGTAAAGTATGCTGAAATACTAAACTTTTCAATGAAAGAGGGAGGAATGTTGACACATCACTGTAGAATTTACTATCTTAATCATTAAACACATTTGCCTCAATGTTCACCTTGTTCACCTTGTCTGCCTTATACCATTGCTGGTGTCGACATTGGATACCACAGTTGACCTCTGCTCCCTGTCTAGAGACATGTTTGTTGTTGTCAAATATTTTCCCAGGTCAGAGTTAATCTTATCCATCCATCTCCATTTAGATCTACCTCGTGGACGGCTACCCTCAACATAGCTGTTTTTAAAACTGTTTTGTACAATTTCCTCTTGAGTTGTACTGGCACCTTTTTATCATGAATGACTCCTGACAGGTTTCACCATCTAGACACAGCTACTTGGATTCTTGACTCCACATCTATGAGGCATCCTCCCTTCCCATCAATTACCAAACAAAGATATTTGAAATGGCTGACAGTTTTCTTCTTGAAGTTTTACTATATTTTGATGTTGAGGCGGTCCCAAATACTCCATTTTCTTTCTACTGATATTTAGTCCATTGCTTTTAAGCGTGTCTCTCCATTTCTGTAGTTGTTCCTCAACCTCATTAGATGTTTCTCCAATTATGACCAAGTTGTCTGCGAGCAACATCACCCAGGGTGGCTTTGCTCCTGCTTGTTTACATACCTCATCAAGGACGATTATAAACAGCAATGGACTGTCCACTTCTTGTCCTAATGTTGGTCTTAACAATTTTGTACATGTTCTTAACAATTGGTCCATATCCCTCTGATATCCCTTTCTTTCTCGTAGCCGACCTCATCGGATCTCTTGGCATTCTTGAGCTTTCTCTATGCCCACAAAAACCATGTGGTGGTCTCTCTGCCTTTCTCTATACTGCCTTTCTCTATACTTCTCTTGTAGGATGTTAAGACCAAATATCGGATCCATAGTCGACCTTCCACTTCTAAAACCAAACTGGATCTTTCCATACTCAACTAGATTTCTCAGTCTTCGGCCTATTATTCTTTCTCATAATTTCATGGTGTGTGACATCGGTTTTAATATTTAAAATTCTTGTTCTTGTAGAGTGGGGACAATTCACTAAGCCTTCATGAAGCTGGTACACCAGTTGTTAACACTTTTTCAAACGTGTGTTTCAAAAACAAAGCACCCTGATCACCCAATACTTTTCAAAGTTCAATAGCCATAAGATCTGGACGGAATGCCTAATTTGCCTTTATCTTTGACAGTTGTTTCTTTACTTCGTCATATGTTATTAGAAGGGTATTCTTATCTACACTTTACACTTCCTGCATAGGCTTCATTGGATTGGTGGTATTTATGAATTCTGAGAAATATTCTTTCCATCGTGATAAAATCTTATCTTCTTCTGTCAGTGTATTACCTTGACAATTATTCGTGTAGGTGTTATCTGTGACGTCTTGAGACCGTCTGTTTTTTGTTTGGGCTAACTTATAGATCATTGATTGACCGTCTTGGGTGTTCATTTTTTCACGCATTTCAGCATTCTTCCTACTTTTGGTATCGGTAACAGCTTGTTTTTAAGTTTTTCTATTCTCTTTGTGAAGGGTTTTATCTTGTCCACTAACCACGAAGTCTCTTTTGCAACATATTTCGCACCTTTTCATTTACCTTGTACATTGCTGGCTATATTAATGATTTTTATCTCCAATGCCGGATATAGGTTATCCGAATGTTCATCTATTGTCTCAACCAGCCTGGGCATTAAGTCGACCTTAAATTCATCTTTCTTCAAGTTCCACCATCAAATTTTCTTTTCTGGTAGCCATACTTTCTTTCCAGGTTTTTTTTATCTCCATTCCTAAGACTAATGAGCAATGGTGAGTGGCAACAGATTTCCCTGGCAATAACTTGTAGTCTTTTACAAATCTCAGTTTCTCTCTACGTATCAAGATCTAATCAGTCATTTATTGCCTGTTTCCACTACAATACGCTATGAGATGCTCTTCCTTGTTCCCACAATTGGTGTTGCATATAGCCAGGTTGTACAGCAACGGAGCCTTAATCCTGTCATCCCCGTCCTTCCCAAGTGGGGACGGCGCATGCGTGGGTGTAGCAGCTTCTTCGAACAGGCCACTAGCTAGGGGTAGCCACTCGCTGCCTTGTGAGTAGATATTACACCAAAGATTAAGGACCATCCTTTGAAAGGCGGGTGGTTGGTGTCAGCAAGGGCATGCTACCTTAAAAATCGTTGCTCCAAAATTTACAACTATGGCACTTTCAACAGAAATGTGAATAGGGGTAGGACGTCCTCTCGGCACGACGCGCGCTGGAATTTCCTGACTGGAGTGAGAAATGGACAAGGGGTAACGTGCATACCACGGAAACTGCTAAAAGAGCAAGTGGAAAAATGCAAAATAGGTACAAATAATGTGGGCAGTTTGACAGGAAAAGGTAGAAAACTAGCAGATTGCATGAATAGAAGGAAGCTTGAGGTTCTATGTGTACAGGAAACAAGAAAGAAAAGAGTACGGGGATGGACTCAAGCTGTTTTGCAGCGGAGGGGAGAATGGTCGAAAAGAAATAGGAGTGATGCTGCATGCAAGCTTGAAGGAAAAATTAGTAGAAGTGAAAAGGAAGTATGACAGATTGTTGCAAGCCAAAATTGTGAAGGGCAAGAGGATTGTGAATATTCTGAGATAAAGGATGATTTCTGGCAAAGTTTCGAAGCAACAATTTTGAAGATACCAAAAGTAGAAAGGTTTGTAGTTGCTGGTGATCTGAATGGACACGTTGATACTAAGAAGGATGGATATGATGTAGAGCATGGTGGCTTTGTGTTTGGTAGTAGCAATGAAGAAGGAGAAAGGATTCTAGAAGTAGCACAAAGTATTGATCTATACTACGTGAATACTACCTTCAAGACAAGAGATCAGCATTTTGTTTATGTAAGACAGTGGAGGAAGAAGGTCCAAAATTGACTTATTTCTGCTGAAAGAAGAGGACAGAAGGGAGCTTGAAAACTGTGGGGTCATAAATGGAGAGACGATAGTTAGTCAACATCGCTTACTGGTGATGCAAATGAAGATAAGTACTCCTTCAAGAGCTGGAAGAAAAACCCAACAGCAGAGAGAAGAAGCATACAAGAAAGCAGCCAAAATAGCTAAAAAGGCAATAGCAAAGGCAAAGTGGGATGCATATGAAAAGCTGGATCCGAAGGAGAGTGAGCAAGCCATATACAAGATAGCCAAGATCAGAGCAAAAAAGGCAATAGATGTTGGGAGCGCAAATGCCATAAAAGATGGTAACGGAAACGTTCTGTATAATAAAGAGGAAGTCCAAACAAGATGGTGGGAGTAGGTTGATCAACAAGATCTTGTGTGAAGAGAAATTTCCTAACAATTGGAGAGAGAGTTACATTGTACCTATCTATAAGCAGAAGGGTGACAACATGGACTGGGGAAAATATAGAGGTATAAATTTGATGGAGCACGCAGGTAAAGTTGAAGGTGTTTGAGGGTAGTGGACAAGAGGTTTCGTGATGTGGTTCGGATCAACGACAGTTAATATGGAGTCATAAAAGGCAGGAGCACCATTCTTCCCATCTCTGTGATTAGGTAGTTGCAGGAGAAAAGACTGGAAGAAAACAAGCTTCTGTACTGTGGGTTCATTGATTTCGACAAGACATATGATCGAGTACCACGGCAAGTGTTCTCCTGGGCGTTGAGAAAAAAAAGAGTACCAGAGAGGTTGGTGAGATCGGTAGAAGAAATATGCGAGGGTCCACCGGACTTCCGTGCAGACAGAGGGGGTGGGAGTGGGGTCCGAGCCCTTTTATATGAAAGTAGGGCCACATCAAGGCTCAGCACTCAGTCCTTTTCTGTTTATTACATTGATCGACGTAGTGACAGAGGGTTTATAGAGGCAACAGCTGTGGGAACTAATGTTTTCTGACGACACTGTAGTCACGGCTGACACTGAGGGGGAACTCAAGAAAAGGATGAGGATGTAGTAGGAAACCCTAGGAGGTTATGACCAGCTGTAAAGAAGGAGGAAAGAAAATCAATATAAAGGATTCAACAAATCAAGAACTGCAACAGGTAACAAGGTTTCGGTATCTGGGGTCAAACTGAGATGAGACTAGAGGCTGTAAAGGGGAGATGAGAGAGAGAGAGAGAGAGAGAGAGAGAGAGAGAGAGCGAATCAAATTTGGCTGGAATAAGTGGAGGGAAGTGAAAGGAGTTGTGTGTGATAGAAGAATGCCCCGATGTCTGAAAATAAAGATGTACCTGACGATGATCAACCAGTACTGATATATGGAGGAGAAACGTGGGCCTTGAGAAAGAAAGAAGAATAGACGTTAGTGCGAACGGAAATGAAAATACTTAGATTGATCTTGGGAGTGTCGCGGCTTAAACGATGCACTAACGAAGAAATCAGAAAGAATGCGGGCCTTTACATGCATAAGTGGAAAGTGGAAAGAAGCAAGGGTGGATTTGGGCATGTAGCGAGGAGCAGAGGTGAATGTATGGTGCAGAGGGCAGAAAGAGAGGCAATGCAAAGAGTGAGGTCTGTAGGAAGGCAAGAATTGAGATGGTGAGATGTAGTGAAGAAGGACATGGAAATGAGAAGACTGGAGGGGCGAGATACAATCGACAGGCCACGGTGGCGCAGAACGATTCGTGCCGCTGACCCCTGATCACTGGGAATACAGCTAAAGGAAGAAGATAGCCACGTTGTACATATGAGCGTATTGTAGGGTCGGTTTTCCTGGCTCGTTCCATTCTCTATATGCAAATTTCACCATGTCATCCCTCCATGCCCGTCCTATCTTTGGCCAAATGACCAATTACGTCGCCCATTAGAATAAAACCTTGTAATTCAGAACCGATTGTATCGTGGTATCTGGATCTTCCCAAAATGCCATCTTTTATATCTCTGTACACCCAACTTGATTTTCATACACTGATATCACGTTAGTCTTTCTCTTTGCTAATAGTAGTTGTACAGTTGGCTCTCTCTAATTCGAATTTCTACTATTCGAATATTTCTATTATTGGAATGAATTAATTGAAAGTCACCGTCAATTTTCTTTAGGAAACTCTTTTAATTGACTCTCTACTGTTGGAATCTCTGTAGTTCGAAAGCCTCTATAATTTGAATGATTTTGAAGGTTCCCTCGGCAAAATTCTCTCTGTAATTCGAATTTTCAGAGTGACGTTCTTTTTATTTGTCGTCAATAAAGTCTAATTGACTCCATTTAGATAAAAAACTTGAGACCAAGAAAAGAGCTTTCTTGGAATTAAAGAAAGGAAAATCCAATAAAGAAGTTGCTCGATCATTTGGTATCCCGCCTTATACGCTTTCAACTTGGAAAAAAATAAGAAAAAGGTTTTTGAGGCTTATGAAAAAGGGAATGCCAAAACCAAACGGATGAAGTCTGATACCTATGAGCAAGTCAATAACGCTGTATTGAAATGATTCACATATATACGAGCAGAAAATGTTCCTGTTAGTGGCATCCTTATCAAGGAAAAGGCTCTTTATTTTGCAAAAGAATTGAACTTTAAAAGTTATCATGCCTCAAATGACTGGTTAGAGAAGTGGAAAAAAAAAGTTTGATTTGATAGTTTATTTATTGAAATACATTATAAAGTACGTATTTCTAACATTTTAGGAAGTCTTTCTTTAGAAATATTAATGTATTTTTCTTCTGCTGTGAAAATTAAACGTGACGGTACCTTCATTCCCAAACCATCGTTTTTGTTTACAACTTTACCAACGGCTACTACTTTGCATTTGTTTTCTTTGTCAGCTTTTAGAAAGTAATATATCGTCTTAGCAAACTTCCCTGATTTTCCAAGTGGAAGATGATCGATGACTTTCTTTTATCTTTCTTGGAAAATTGCCACAGTGTATTAGTCAATTTTGTTGTCTGGCTGCATTGTTACATCTAATTTTTGTTCAACAAAAGGTGTCCATGTTTGTTTATGTACGTGGTAACCCATGACAAAAGCTTCATTCTCATAAGTCTTGTTCAAAACGATTGTTTTTAGTTCAAGACTTAATATATCTTGGACAGAAAGTTTTACAGCAACCATAATGTTTTAGAATTCGTCATTAAAAATGATAAAATCTTGAATGTATCTTTGAACAGATCGTCAATAGCTGACAAGGGCTAGGTTCCACTTACATTTCTTTTTTTCTTTTTCTGCAGGTATGGCGTATCTTTTAAGACCATTGCAGGAGAATCTAAATTAGTTACGGAAGAGATGACAGCGCCCTGGTTGGAAACAACTCTACCGACAATTCTTTCCAGATACCCAATTGAAAATGTCTTTAATACTAATGAATTTAGCCTATTCCATCTGTACCTTCCCAATAAAACCTTTCACTTCAAGAACGAAAAGTGTAGTAGTAGCAAACACAGCAAAGTTCGATTGACCGGGATGGCAGAGAGAAATGCAAAAGGCAAAAGACTTCCAATGTTTGTCATTGGAAAGTCAAAGAATCCGCAATGTTTCAAAGGTGTTAAGGTATTCCATGGCATTACCGAGCCCAGCCAAAACGTTGGATGTCCTCCCAGTTGTTTGAAGAATGGATCAAAGAACGAAATTGTAGCTTTGGCGTCAGAAAACGGAAAATAGCTTTGATTGTGGATAACTGTCTTGCTCACCCAACCCTTACAGGGCTCCAATGGATTGAACTCATCTTCCTTCCACCTAACATAACATCGATAAGTCAACCTATGGACCAAGTAGTTATCAGAGCACTCAAAGCTAGGTATCATTCTCTTGCAGTTAAGAAGCAACTTGCTAACTTAGAGAAAGGAAAGCAGCTACCGATAATTTCCATCTTGACAGCTCAACAAGTCTTGGGGTTCTATACCTGATCGCACTTTCTTGAACGGTTTCAAAAAGTCCGGTATTTCTGAAGAATCTACGGACAAGGCATCAAATGATGAAAATGACCCATTTGCAAATTTGGATGTCGAAGAAGATGTCATTGAGCATTTACAACGTGATCTCCAAGTGACGAAAGAAAAGTTCAATGTGGACTTTGAATTAACCGTAGACGATCTAGTCAATATTGACTTCAAAATCAGTGTTTCCGGTATCGTATCCGATGAAAACATCATCGGATACGATGGCAGCAACGATAGCGAGGATGATGATTCCGACAACGAAGAACCCTTGAGATTCGAATTAGAGAGGGCTAACTGTATTCTCATTATTCTGTAAGATCTTAAATTGACTGCAGGTATTTGGTCTTGTAGGTTCTGGTATAAAATTATGCCAACTCCATTCGTACTATTACTTGTGCCGTTGTAAAACAGTTTGAATCCGTCACCTATCAAACGAACTTTTTCTCCCTTTCACTTTGTCTCCTGAACACTATCAATATCAGTTCATTTCTGTTTCATCGATGCTGCTAATTCTCTACCTCGTCCAGTCATGCTATCAACATTCAAAGTCATGACTTGTACCCGTGGTACATGTTGTCTTGGCCTTATTCGCTCACCTATTGCAGAGAGGCCTTGCTGCTGTGGGTCACCTACGGGTAACGTCCTAGCATTTTCTAACATTCTTGTTTGGTTAATCATGTTTTATGGTTTGCCTTTTAAACTTTTATGACCGGCGGGCGCTAGACGTCAACCCTGCCAATTTTTCCGGGCTTGAAACGGCTAGACACTCGAGGCAGGATTTACGGTGTTATATCGGAGTTTTCTTTCTCCTGGACTGGTTGGTAGTCAAAACTCAAGAGTTCAGTCTACCATGCTGAGACTGGGAAGCCTAAGCCTAAGCACAAAGAAGGTAGGAAGCTGTATTGTTCACCTGCAGTTTCAGGGTCAAGCCTGGCATGCACGAGACTCACAAGCCACTCTAGCACCTGCCGATATCCTACACCCCTAAACCTGCGTTCTAAGTGTCAGCAAGGGGGGTAAAATGCTGTTTTCCAGACGGTATTCATGTGAAGTGGATGCTCTCCGCGGCACACACTTGGCTCAATACCTTAAATAAAATATGTCAAGTACCCAACAGGTAGAGGGATGGGCATACATCCAACAGACCTTGCAAAGCTCATCATCATCATGGACGGAAGGCTCATGGTTGAGTCGCCGTGGCTTCTTTCGTCATGGCTCTCCACTTAACCCGGTCTTGTGCTGCCCTGTACGCCTGGATGACAGTTAGTCCAGATTCTTCTTTGATGTTGTCCATGTACCTTGTTCTTGGCCTGCCCTTTTTCCTAGACCCGTAGACCATACCCATGATTAGCGTTTTCTCCAGTGTCTCGCTCCTTAGTACGTGTCCCAGGTATGACAGTCTCCGGTTCACTAAAGTCTGTGAAAGACGCTTGTCGCATTCTATTCTGCGCAAAACTTCCTCATTAGTTACTCTCTCTGTCCAACTTATCCTCAAGGCTCTCCTGTAACACCACATCTCAAAATTTCTGAGTCTTATCCTGTCGCTCTTCTTCAGAATCCACGTTTCACTACCATAGGTTGCGATGGGGAAGACTAGTGCATTCAGCAGTCTCTTTTTCGTCTTCTTGGATATCGATCTATCTCTCCAGACCGTTGTGAGAGCTGATGTTGCATTTTTGGCTACAGCAAT
>RDPX01000029.1:1915250-1934556 GCA_003991215.1 Morbakka virulenta | reverse complement strand
AGGTATCAGATTTTCCAACCTTTGCATTCATGTCTCCAATTACCATTAGCATGTCCCTGTTTGGAATAGAGTCGATCGTGTCTTGGAGCATGTCATAGAATTGTTCCAGTTCCTCGTCACTTGCAGCACTAGTTGGGGCATATGCTACGACTATGGAGAGATTAAATGGGCTTCCTTTGATCCTTAGGTGCAAAACACGGTCACTAATTGGGCTATATCCTATGATGGACTTGGATACTGCCTCTGATATAATGACTCCCACTCCGTGACTGTATCCTTCGCCTTCCTCCTTACCTGAAAAACAAATAGTTTTCCTTTCTGATCTAAAACTTCCTTTCCCTCTCCAGTTTGTCTCACAGATGCCCAAGATTTGAATGTTGCATCGGTCCATCTCATCGCACACTATCTTCAGCTTTCCAGGTTCTTTCATCTTTCTGACGTTCCATGTTCCAATATTAAGAGGCTTCCTCAGTTGTGTTCTTCCAGTAACCAATTTGTCATTGCCAGCCTGGTCGCCTACTGTGCAACGCGTCCCTTGTTTACCCACGCGACGGACGATGTGGTATGGATTTCTTTGTGTCGTAGTCATGACGAAAGAAGTAGTCTGGAGGTGTTTGTAGTGCTAGTAGGGCCCCCAACGTCCTTTCTACCACCGCAGTCCCTACATTTAGGGGATGCGCCCAGCCGTTGTCCTGTTTGTCGGATCTTCCGCCTGACCGCCTGATGCATCAGCCGTTGGTCACGATCTAGGGATTCACCCGCCTAATGCATCATCCATTGAGCTGCTGCCCTCAACTTCACCGTTACCCTGGTAGGGGAGCTTTGGGGTTGCTCGACTTGCTCAAGGTCTACCCCAAGACTGCGCAGGGAAGGAGCGCCTCACACCTCCTTGCAGGTTATTGGTTGTCTGTGAAAGCCAACCCCCGCTGCGTACCCAGCTTGCAAAGCTACAGAGCGAAAATATAACGGATATTGCAGCAAACCTTCTCATTAAGTTACAAATATTGCTTGATGAGGCTGCAACTGCAGGGTAACGAAAGCACGTTTTCTTCTCTGAAAGGACAAATTCAGATAGCAAATCTAAGCGAGTCTGCTTCTTAACATGATATATCATTGAGGACATGTTGTAAGGTGGTATTAGAGTAGAATTAAAAAATGAAATGCCTAAACCTCCACCAAAGACATGATTAGCTGTAGTGTTCTATTGTTTGAGGGCTAAATTCAGATGAATTTACTTTCCAACTGCGACCAAGTGAAATTATGAAGTCCATGAACACTTGAAAACATATTGCGGTAATAGAGATACTTTATGTAATTTTTAAATTACTATAATAATAATAATAATAATAATAATAATAATAATAATAATAATAATAATAATAATAATAATTATTATTATTATCATTATTATTATTTTCACTAGCATACCAACAGGGGCAAAAATACTGTAGTTGGCTGAGAAAATGAGTTAGGTAAATAATGATTACAATAAGTCAATGCGGTACGTTTTTGGTGCTAAAGTTAATGGATCTTTTGGAACTGAAACTGGAGTAACCAATGAAGTACTGGCTTTACTACACTGTTGTCATCTTGTCGGACTTCTTCAATTAACTTTGTATTTTAAATAATTTTGTCATACAGGAATATTTGTGCTTATCAACTTTTTTGGTATTTCCAATGAAAATGCTCCATGATTTAAAAGGAATTTTTAGAGGTGAAATGTCATCCATTAATCAGCCAAGTTGACCACAAAATTTAACATCACCTTGAATAAAGACGAGCCATGATCAGTATCAGGTTGCAGTAGAGATGTATTCAACAGGCGAAAACCCTTTTCTCCCTAATAACCGTGCTTGAGAAGTTAGTAACTAAATATGAAAAACTAATTTTTTATTTCCAGTACTGGTGTGGCATAGTGGTGATGTAGTTTAAAGGGGGGGGGGTATAGCCCATGAAAAATTGAAGACTGAACCTTACAGTTTGAGGACAAAGGCATGGACGTCCTTTGTCTCAGTTATAATAGTCTCCCAGTGTATCCCTGCATGGAAATAGAGGGAAGTATAAGAAAACTTGAGGTTAGCCATCAACGAGAAATTACCTAGCCACTTTGTTCGAGTCAGCTTTTAACAAATCTCCTTCAGTCGTGTTTGTTCAGCTTATCTGTTTATACCTCAACACCTGTTTCTAGGTCGTTATCTCTTTTTAGGATATCCACGAAGACAGTGGTGATTTATAGGGGGTAGGGGTCGGAGCGCCTTATTGACTTTTTTTTCTTGATTCTGAGAGGGGGCAGTCCTAAATTATCCTTAATAAATCTTAATATACCTTGTTTGGAAAGACCTTGACATAGGCTACACATCAATTGCTGATGTTTTATTACTTATAGCACCATTCGGATTGTTTTTATTTCTTTTTGGTTTTACTGCTTTTGATAAATCTCATTTTTTGGTCTCCTCTTATGCTGCATCGCCTTGAGTTCAAAAGCATCACAAACAGATTCATCAAAAAATATTTATTGTGTTAAGGATGTGAAACGAAACCCAGGGTTGTAACTCCTTTTGATTGTTTGCTGTTTTTATTCTCACAATTCGATTAAAATTCCTTTGTTTGTATTGGCTTATTTGTAGAGAGGGTTATGACTGCAGTTTTAAATAGAAAGTTATTCATAGTTGTTGGTGAAAATAATGAATGTGTAGCTTGTACAATAGTGGATCAAGAGTTGGTTTTCAAATTAGTTTCTTGTATAATAATAGGTATCATTAGGTCAGGAAATTTAATTTTCTTTACGTGAGTGTACGAAATATCAATCTTGATAAAAACGAATAATGAAAACAAGACATGCATTACCATTTACATTCGTTGAGTTATTTGTGATCAGCTTATTGATGTTTTCTTGACATTGGTTTTGCATCGGCAAGACGCATGATTTGTTAGTGAGTGCATCGTTAATACTTTAGCTAATTACTCATTTGACAAGGAATCCCTTGTCAAAAACTTCATTCAATTTGTTTGTGATGGTGCATCAGTAATGCTTGGTGATAGAGGTGTTGTTGATGGAAGATTGAAAGACCACTTCTCTGCAATATTCTCTTGGCACTGTCAGAACAGTTGGCTAGACTTTTTGGTTTCGGATGTTGTGAAATGAGTTGATGGTTTCTATTCTATTCACTTGAACATTTTTTGTAAAAGGGTGAGGAAACCCCGCCATCTTTTATGTGGTAGGCTCAGGAAAGCCCGTCACTTTTGGTGACCAGCTGTCTAAAATAATGGTAAACTATAAACAAATTGTTTAGTTTCCAAAGAGGAAGTGATAAAAATTGAATATGAATTACCTCTAATGTCCCTAAATGAAAGGAAGACCAAGCTTGGGGAAATATTTTGAACTTTTCAGACTCGAAATTTTCATTCCATTACCGAAAATTTCAAGTGGGACTGGAATTTTCATCAGACCAATTTTAATTTGCCTGGATCTGAAAGAGTCCCCGCGCACGTATTGTTTAGTGAAGGTCTATTTTGGAAACATTGATTTTGAAAGAAGTCGGAGTTTTTTTCTGCTAAAACATCTAAAGATGGTAAAACAACCAATCAGCTATTTTTTTTAACAAACAAACCCAGGATGATTTGTTTAAAAACACACTTGCTTTCTGCTTTCTTATTCTATTGCCTTTGGTCCTGTCGAGTGCCAGCGAAATAGCTATTGACCAAAATGAACGTTATCTTGATAGCGATTCTTAAGTTATGTGCCACTAATCGTTTATTAAATATTTCTTTAAAATATATACAGCGTATATTCGTTGTTCGCAAGATTACAGAGGGAGCTCAGAAACGTGCATCCAAAATTGATCTTAACTTGAGAAGGATCGGAAAGGTATTCAACATTTCCTGAGCAGCCTTTAATTACAGGCCACCCTATGTCTTCTCGAGTTCATTCACAGCAGACCATCAACACTTCAGCATTTTATTAAAGGACATGTCGGCCGACTTGGTTAAACGAATAGGATAAAATGGAATAGCACAAAAGGTAGCTTCAAAGGAATTTGTAAAAGATGTGGCTTTAATTAAAGATTGCCTGGGATATATTTCCACATTGCCAGAATCTTTGGCAAAAATCAGGTATAAGCGTCATAGAGGCCAATCGGTATCTGGAGTATGCAGTTATAGGTTTGGAAAAAAATGAAAATCGTCGAGGGGAAATATTCATCAAACAGTTGGAAATGATATTGTTTTCTGAAGAGTCGCTTTGAACAACTTTAGAGTAGATCCACTTACACATAGTTCAACAAAAGCCTGTTCTTGCAAGCTCCAAATGACAGTTTCAAAGCCAGAGTGTAGAATGGTAACGATGAACAACCCTTAAAGCAGTTAGAGGTTTTGGTCCCTGAAATATGCCCACACGATGTGGATGCTTCTTGGTTACAAAGAGGAACGTTATTAAAAGACATTTCCCAAAGATTCAGAGTTTCTACCGGTGAGCAAGGACTGATCATGATAGCAGTGTATGATCCTCGGAAAACAACGAAGTCTATTAAAATTCTAATACAGGGGATACTGTATAATATTCCATTAAGTTCTTCAGAGGCTGAGAAATGCTTGATCAGGGCTTGCAGTGGCACCCTTGTTTTTATCATAAATATAAATGGGGCTCAAACAAAGCTATGGAATGCAGAAGAATCGGTTGGCAGGCTGCTTTTGAGTCAGAGATCACCATTGGCACCCGAGGGGGAAAAGAGTGTCAAAATATGGAAAGACAAATTCTGTAGAGCTCATGTCTTTTCACAACTTGAAAAATATTTTAAAGTTTAATTAAGTGTTCTGTTAAGGTTTTTTAGCACCTACACAATCTTTTGTAGTTTTATTCTGATACCTTGCAATTTCCCATGTTTATTCAGACTTTTTAAAGAGTTGCCTACACGTTTTGGTTTGCTGAAGCATTTCTTATTATATTCATATTAACAACAGTATGGGCGTGGTCATAGCAGACTATACCCACAAAGAAGACCTTGCTTCTGTGGCCCCAATTGTTGATTTTTTTTACATATCACCTCTGCACATGGGGCATTGCTCTTCGCCAACAGCAACACAACACAAAAAACCCCCAAAGATTGTAAAAGCTTTCTGAAAAATTTCGTCCGGATCCCAATTCGCCGTGGATCTCCCACTGCAAAAGGGTTCAAACCGATTTGAAGTCACCCAGGAAATAATAATAAAAATTTAATTGCAGGATTGCAAATTTTGCTAAATCTGAGGAGCGCATGAAAACGAGGGAAGTTCGAGTTCAGATCACCAACAACATTGATGAAAATCAGAACCGATGTTGTGACAGCCCAGCGAGAAATTCTTGAGGAACTGGGAAGGTAAAAAGCGCCTTCTAAAACTAACTTTTACGTTGGCAATTATCAGGAGCTGTATTTTGCCGTTTGTTGGAACTCCTTCATATGATAATAACACAGGGAAAGCAACATGTAAGAAAACTCGTGACAGCCATGGTGCAACCCATAAAATTGAAATACGCAGGCAAAGGAGGGCGAGGGCAATGAGAAACGATGTCATGCAGTTGCTTAAATGGCTCACTGTTTATTTTTAGCTCTAGGTAGAGAATCAGGGAGTCTGTGGAATACTGCTCAGTTCTAATAAAAATGCAAAAATTGACCGGGAGGAAGCCCTAACTTAGAATTTGGATTATTTTTCAACCAACGAGCCACCAAGAAACCAGTTGACTTGTAGGCCAAGCCATTGTCAATTGTTTTGACTGCTAATATGAAAATACGGATGCATATATTCATTGATAGGGTTGCATAAAGAGAATACAAAGTTTACTTTGCTGATAATCGTCTCTTGAAATTTATTATTATGAGCTAATCAATTACTGGCATTCCTCGAACAACAATGTTTTTAAAGAGTTCTCTGATTTGTACCAACATTATCTCTCCAATCACAATTTTAATAGAATGACTCGAAAATTCATTCCTTATTTCAAATTGCAGTCGCAGACGAAAGATGTACTGGTTGCTGGTTGAAACCTAATAATAAATGTAGAAAGAACAGTTGTGTATTTCTAAATAGTTATTTGAGGTGACCATGAATTTCGTTAGGAAATTTGTTAATCGTGGAAAAAAAGGTGTTGACGAGGGCCATTTTTCAGCTGAAAAAACCCTTGGCCTACAACATCTAAGGAAATTATTTCTTGAGTTTTTACATCCACCTGAATCGGATGGATTGAGTCAGGAGCAGCAAGAAAATCGGTTGTATCTAATGTTACCACTGTTCCTTAGAGTTTTTAGTGATTTAGAACCCGATGATATGTCTGAGAGATTTGGAGATGTACTACAGTTTGCAGGACATACATCCAAACTTCTTGTCAGCGAAATACAAAGAAGAGCTGCCAATAAAGATAGCATGTTAGCAAGTCAGGAAATAATAGATTTCTTAATCTTGAGGCATCCAGGCCAGGAAAATCGAGGCTGGAATCTTATTTGTGTTCTCTGTATTTTGTCACAAGGGGAGATTGCAATAGTTGAATGCATGGTGGCTGCAGCGCTGCCATCAATCTTAGTCAAAGTTATAAGTATTCTTTTTTATTTGCCAGCAGGTTATAGGGAAGATGATAAAATTTTAGATGTTAGAAATCAAATGATTCCTACCCTTATACGACTTTGCCATTATCCAATAACTGCCAGAGAGCTTATTCGAACAGATGATCTTGTTACTCTATTTAGCTCTCTGACAAAAAGCTGTAAGGTGGAGCATATAGCTTGGAGAACAGGAGTTTCAGAAGTATTAACTGCTATTACAAGACACTGTTTTACTCGAGAAGTGATTGACTATATAGCAGGTTGGTAGTTTGAGAGTTTTGTCAATTATACCTATCAAATGCCACAATGATTTTTTATATCTCTTTAATAATCATTTTTTATTACTTTGCAGTTATTATGGACTTTTTCAAAGCTTAGAAAACTTCACAGTTTTCAAACAGATTGCTTCAAAAATGAAATTCTTATTAATGCAATACAAGACTTCTGGATACCTTTCAAGTAACATTTAGTTATGTAAAAATGCAGTGTTGGAACTCAGTGGGACTATGCTGGTAGTCTATTTGAAAGCAAACTAGCAGGATTTTATTACCATTATTAAAGGAAGTTTGGGATGAAAATTGATATTTTTTTTGTTTTAGCCTGTGAACACCTGTTCCAGTAAATAATTCAGATTTGCCACTGAAAGTTCATCACACTTGAATTTCTATTTCTGGCACCTTATGCTTAGTTTTCAATGTATTTTATATTGCCAAACATACCTAAATCATAAACTTGCTTCATTTCTTTCATGCAAGAGCATTTTCACCTATTAAATTCATTTACCTCTACCCCCTGGTTCAAAATATGATCCATTAGTTTTTAAAGGGTTTATAGGATCAAAGAGCCTTTTCAATCAAACCATTACAAACCACCTGTTATGTATCAATATTGTAGCAATTTAGATGGGAGGAAATGCACATGTTCTGTAATTGTGCCTTAGAATGAATGGCCCATAAGTCATTATTTATATGATAACTGTGTTGATAAATTACACTGGTTATGCAACCACACATTCTTCCTCCCTTTTGGAGAAAAAACAGGATAATTACACTTGTACTTGTCGATTCTAATAAGCCATAAAATTTCCCTTTAGATAGTCAGGACTCCTCTTGACATGTAGGAAAGTTCGAGGCTGCTTTTCTAGCCCTAGCAATGAAAATATTACAAGGTTAACAGTCAAATTGTTTTTTGCACTGCTGCCATATGAAATAATTTTCAAAGTACACAAAATAAACATTTCAAACAGTTCCTGTTTAAAAATAGAAAATTTTCACATTTTCTCACAAGAATAGAACATCACTACTTAGACTACAAAGCAAAACATAAGAAATTAGTATTTACCTTAAAAATCCTGATTAATGGCACATTTCTTGACAAAATTTTTTCTTTTTGTGTAGGGTTCAGTTACTTTTTCACTCCCTTTATAGAGTGGGGTACTGAGAATCACTGCTTTGTTGTGTCCAAACATTGTACGATCTGAATGTCAGTATTCTCTTTCCATCCATCTTTTCTATCTTTGTGCTTTGCAAAATACTGTTTTTGTTTGTTCCAAAAGTTATTACTTCAATTATTGATATTTCTTTCTTGTTAGCCATTCTTTCTTGCAGATTATACTGTAATTGAATTCTATAGGAAAGTGTCAATTAGGGTTGATTCAAGGTATACATGAAGTGGACCACATAACGGCAATTTTTATATGGCAGATTATGATTATATTAGTAGTCATTGACTAAAAATAATAATACATGTGCTAAGAAGTTTAAAAGGGTTGCACATTTTGTGGAGGTTAAGGCCATCGATAGGAACTAAAATTGAATATAAAGAAATATTAGTATTTTCAAGATGTGAGATGAGAGGAGCCAAGAAAAATGAATAAGCAAATCAATACAGTAAATTATAATTGATTTTTTCCAACATGAAAGATTTGACCTCTTTGGCCACATATTCTGCTCTCAGCTCCAGCTTGATGTATTCATCTTCTCTCACACCAGTATCTTCCTGCATCAATGCAGGCCAGACGAAGACTCTGGCATGTGCAACATTTCAGAGGCCAGAGCACCATTCTTGTACCCACTTTTCACACTGTATACACAGCACAAAGCTTATGCCAATTCCACTGCCACACATTCCTTATTGAAATGGGCTTAAAGGCCAGTGAATTGTTCATGAAAATGAATCCTGGTTCAAATGCATTAAGGGTGTCAGTTTGCCTTTTTGCTATTATAAAAGAAATATGTGTTACACCACAAATAAAACATGCTCTGATTGGTACCTTGTCACATCATGCTGAATCATTTAAAAATGACAATTTCACCAGACATCACGAACTGTTTTTCTGGCACCTGGAAGAGTGGTTTTCATTTAAGGGTTGGTGTACTTAGAGTAAGTCAGTGTCTCCCATTGTTTAATTAGTTTTGTCATTGCTCCACCCCCAGAAATGTGGTGTGTGTCACAGAATTCTTATTTTTATTGTATTTTTGTCTTGTTGAATATGTATTTATATATTTAACTTGAGTTTTCTGAAATTTAATGAC
Source organism: Morbakka virulenta (assembly GCA_003991215.1). Lineage (NCBI taxonomy): Eukaryota > Metazoa > Cnidaria > Cubozoa > Carybdeida > Carukiidae > Morbakka > Morbakka virulenta. The sequence goes on along the minus strand of RDPX01000029.1, from coordinate 1,925,450 downwards.
CCATTTTGGTTTAGAGACCAAGCTACTAGCTCGTCTATGAAATAATCTTGTTGTAAAATGACCGTAATGATGGCAGATAATAGCATTGGTTTTTGGTTTTAACGTCATTTTCCCCCAGCAATTGGGGCTCAGACGGTGCCCTTCAGAGGGACTTTGATTTGGCAGTGAGGAATTTCTTGGCCGGATGCCCTTCCTGACGCCAACCAATGGGTTTATTTTCTTTGAAAAGTTCCAAATTCTCCTTGACAGCTCAGGGAATCGAACCCGGAACTCTTCTTCATTCTAGCAGATAAAAAGTTGATGTACTTACTTACACGTACTGTCTAAATAAATCTTGGGGATTGGTGGCAAAATATTTGACATTTGTAATAAAGCCTCTTGAGTGTTGGCTGTCTGTAACCATTCTAGGGAATTTAATGACAGGTTTCTTGTACATTCACCTTGTTTGGACCTCATGGTACTATTTTCCTGTTGCTTAGCTTGTTTGTACATTACAGGTAGCAATTATTAGGTCTTACTTTATTGTAAGTAGCAATGATCAGTGATTTCTGGCCATTGACCTGTGGGGTAACCCTTTTTTACTATTTTGAAAGAAACATCATGCTTTGTTTCTGTGGTTAGTTTTATGATGAGTGATACCAAGGATTATCCACAACTTCCTGACCACCAGCTGTAGACACCAGGAAGATATAGCATACTCATATTATCTTTTGCTATACCACATGTTTTCAAACTAATAGGGAGCAGGAGTGCCAGCACAAAGAGCTCCTACTGCCATTTGCTGGAGTGACTTTTCCATGGTTTTTTAATTGTGCCACATCATATCTCTTGAGTCACTTTAGTGAAAAGAATACCAGCATTTTTGGCCAGATTGTCAGTAGTTTACTATATAAGTTTGCACATAGTAATTTAAGCATTGATACCTGTGATGATACCAATGATACCTGTGATGATACCAATGATACCTGTTATGCAAGGTGCATATAGAAAGTTTGTTAAAAAACTTGGAATTTTCATTTTTAAGGAGAAAACTAACTATTTGCTGGAACTATTCTAAGGTTGTCCTGAGTATTCTCCATACAATATAGGAAAAGTTATAGCTTTGTTTGCCTGTTTATTGTTAATTAAGACCTTGCCAATGGAGTCAACAAAATTCTCAAGTTGGTATACCCAATGTGCTTTGAAACCTTTGTGTAGAATTAATTTTTGTATAGGTTTAATTGTTGAGAATAATTGGCACCAGGCCAGTGACAAAAAAAAATTATTTTAAAGATTTATGTAAGCTTATAAAACTTGTATAAGTGGTATTTCCTATTAACGGTGTCTTTTGAGTAACAAAGAAGATGTTTGCAATTCACTGTGACTTTTAGTGATATATAATAAGTGTCATCATATTGTTCTCCATTAATGTGGCCTAATATGTGTTTTATTTGTTATTGAAGCTTTTTGCTACTTATTTTTACTTTGGTTTAATGGTCACATTTGATACCCATCTGTTGTCAAGAAACCTGTTTTTTATTTGTTTTAAAGAATTTTATTCCTTCTCACTGAATAGTGAAACTATGTGTTATAAAGATAAGTATGAATTTTTTTGATAAAAAAAGAGTATAACTCCATTCTGCCCACATGTTTTCTATGTTTTCTTAAAGAGTTTTGTGATTCAATTTTTAATTGAATGACATCAATATTGATCTCAGCTTTCTGATATAATGTTGATGTTTCAAGGACCTTTAAAGAGTGCATTTGCCACACCAGGACATAGCAAAATGGGTTTACCTAGATCTTGAATGTTGATGCTGTTTAAAGAAACCATTGAAGTGATACTTTTTCAAGGGGAAGGTGTGCAAAGCCTGGAAATCACCAATATAACATTCATATTCAGAATTAACATTGGGTACCAAATGGATGTGGTTTTGTTAGTTTTATGTTGGATGAGATGTACCTTTCATTGTCAGGTTTTTAATTGCTTAATGTCAAAAGAGTGTACCAGCAGTAACAGGTGTCACAGGTGTTATAGGATTTTCATCTTTAAGAAGAAAACTAATTGTTCTATGGAAATATCTCAAGTGTATCCTACATATTCTCCATACATTGAAACAAAAGATAAAGTTTAAAGAATACATATTATTTTTAATGGCTAGCCATAATTGGTGAGTATTATATGTATAGATGTATGTAGCAATCTTAAGGAAGACTTTTGTGTGTTTTTTCTTGCAGAGACATCATGTATTCAACTTTGTATTGCTAGCATCAAAGGTATGTTGATCATGGATCCAATGGCTCTTGTGGAGATGTTTGTGACATTAATTTGTGTGTTGAAGGACTCAGCTGAAGTATCACCAGTCCTAATGGATTGCTTTTCTGAATGCAAAGGATACCAGTTCTTAAAGAGTCTTCTTTTAAATTTTGGTCAACGAGATGACGAAAATGCAGTAATTGCAGGAAGGAACCTTACCTTACTAATCTCTTCACTAGTATTTACAGGCCACCAGACACTGTCACCATCACTAAGTGTGGAAACACCTTTTCAGAATGAAGATTACAGGATTCCTAATCCTAGTGGAGCTGCAGGTATACTTGTATTTATGTATATTTATGACAGATTTGTAGAAAATTATGAATATATCTATATCTATATTTATCTATCTATGTGGTATATAGTTTATATTGTCTGCATTAAGATTTTTTTATTCATTAGGAACCATACAGCGAACCATAATTTCACAAAGTGTATGAAACTGTGAAGAAATGGTAGGGGAAAAAAAGGTTAAGCCAGGACATGAGTTAAATTTAGAGTTAAAAACATTTAAGTTGTATGATGTAGCAAAACATGCAAAAGCCAAAGAGTTTCACATTCTTTCAGGCTGTGGAAAGAACTACAATCACAGAGAGATTTATTAAAGTGAGGAACAAACAACCGTATCCGTCTATCCATCTATCCATCTATGGCATCTGTGTGGAGAAAGCAGACATGGTGGTGGGATAATGATATGAGTGGCCTGGTTAAAGGAAAGTGGAGAATATGGAAGGCATGAAAAAAGAGTAGTAGCAAAGAGAAGTATTTGGATGCTGAATGCTGCTCTAGAAGTGCTGTTTATTATGCTAAGAGAAAAGCTGAAGAGGTGCATTGTGGTTGGAACATAATCAGTCACTCTCTGTCTGGTAGCAAAGCAAATGCACCAAGAGAATATTGATATAGTCAGTGAGAAATGCATTTTTGGTGATGCTGAAATTATGGCACTTGATGAATATGCAGAATCGAGTGCTTGGAAATATGGTTGTAAGCATCTACTAAATGTTGAATTCTCATAGTCACAGAATTAACCCCCAGTTGACCCTGTATCAGGCCCAGCATGTTTGGTCACTTCTATAGTGGTTCATGAATCTTTATTGAACATGAAAACTGGTAAAGATGCTGGCCCATTTGGTATTTTTGCAAAGAGGTTAAAGGGTTTTCCAGCTCCTTGTTGTCAAGCTATTGCTGATTTGGCAAATGCAATTGTTAAAGAATGGAATATACCTGCTGAGTGGAATGTAAGCATTATCACCAGCATTAAACTGTGGAAACTGTTGAGGCTCAAGCTCAGTGTTCACTTACTTGAGGTTAATAAGAGGGTAATAGAAAAGATTCTCAGAAAATGTATCAGCATTGATGAGGTGTAGTTTGGATTCTGCGCATGGAGCGGAACAATACAAACTGTCTTTATTCTAAGGCAGGTCCAGGAAAAGGTTCTAGCCAAATAGAAGAACCTGTATTGAACATCCATTGACCTTAAAAAGACCTTGGACAGAGTATCTTGTGTATTGTGGCTGGTGATACAGGTAGTTGGGACTTCCAAGTGGATTGTGAATCATGTTCAAGCTATGTATAATTGACCAATTAGTCAAGTAAGACTTAATAACTCCTATAGTGTGGAATTTGACATTGATGTTGGGGTACAACAGGGATCAGTATTAATTCCTCTACTGTTCATCATTGTTTTGGAGGTGTTGTTAAGGGAGTTTTGGGCTGGAGACTCTTGGGAGATGCTTTGCACATTTGACCCAATAATAATTACTAAGTCTTAGAGGAAATGTTTTGGAAGGTGAAACATTGAAGAATGGTCTTAACGTCAAAGGACTTTAAGCCAACATAGTGAAGATGAAGGTTATGAGCTCAGGAAGCAATCATGCAAAAGAGGTATCTCTCTCCTTGTGGTAAACTCTACAGCAGATGTGCATTGGGTACCTTGATTTATGGTTCAAAATGCTGGGCTCGTCATCCTGAAGATCTTGAGCAACTTTTGGAAAACAATTCTGTTGGTGTCCCACACCAACAGGACTACTGAGGTTTTAAATTTACTTCATCTCCACCCCCATGATACTATCCAGAGAGGAAATTGTTTGTGATGGTTTGGTCATGTGCAAAGAGCAGGCTCATGGATTAACAAGTGCACTTCTCAGTGTGTCCATAGTCAAAAAACTAAAGAGTGACCAAAGAAATCCTGGAAGGAAATTACACGTGCTGAACTTTTGAGATGGGGCATTGGTGAAGAATTAATACAAGATTGTTTGCAGTGGCAAAACGTTTTGCAAGCTGGAAGTCTTTCACATGTCTGATATGTCAGATGACTTTGAAATGGATAGACAGTGTAAGTGACACCACATATTAGATACAGGATTTATTTAAATGCTTCTTTGAAATTTTTTGTATGATTATAAGGTAATCTCTTTGCAAAATTTAAGTTATTAATTAATGTGGGCTGTTTAGTAAGGCCTGCGATGCTGTATGGACTAGAGACAGCTCCTCTAACCAAGAGTCTTGAGAAGAAGATGCAAACAGCAGAAATGCATATGATGAGGTGGTCCCTTGGAGTCACAAGAAAGGACATGATCAGAAATGAAAGGATCAGAGGCACCATCGGGATATGTGACATCTTAGAAAAGCTGAGAGAGACACGGCTAAGGTGGTATGGACATGTGCAAAGGAGGAAGGAGGATCACATTGCTAAACAGGTGCTGAACATGGAGCTGCCTGGCAAGAGAAAGCAGGGAAGGCCAAGGAGGAGATGGAAAGACTGTGTGGGAGATGACATGAGGGAACTTGGCTTGACCGAGAAAGATGCACGTGACCGACTCAAGTGGAAGAAGTCAATTCGCTGTGGCAACCCCTGAAAAGGGAAATGCCGAAAGAAGAAGAAGAAGAAGAAGACTTAATGTGGGCTGTTCTAAATTTTGAAAGTTGAAAAAGAACTGCCAGACTGTTCTTTAGGGTAGGGCTTCATATTTAGGGTTATTTTGATTTATGTTAAGCCAAAAGGTAGTGTATTTGCTAATTGTAGAGTTAATTCGTTTTCCCCATTTCTGGTGTACCCTTTTTGTATTGTGGTATTTCATAGAATAATCTGTAAATGAATACTGTAATTTTGAACAAATTTCTTGGCCGGACAAGAATGCGGGAGAGGAGTTTCTTGAACTAAAATTGATGGTAAGGTCTGATAGTGTGGTGTATGAAAAAGTTTGTGTAATACCATTGGCTGTTGCTTTTGAATCCTACCCAACTGAAAATTTTTTGGTGTGTTGGCCAGACTGTGTTCACGAGTATGAGTATAGTCTGTTTATTAAAGAAAACTAACTATCATAAACAGACCTACTATCATCTAGAGGAAGTGTCAGTTTTAGTATAAAGTAAATTTATTGAAAACATGTCAGTTTGCTAACCTTAGTTAAACATAGTTATTTTGTCATAGCTCAGAATAGCCAAAGTATGGAAGTTTGGAATTGCTATAGCATAGAAAGATAGAGATATGTAAAAATGGAGTCAGGTGAAGAACTTGTATTGGATAATGAGTTTTGAACTCAGCCTTTTATGTGAGATGTGTATTTCTCTGTGTGTAACTAAGGTTACAAACATACTTTGATTTTAGGAGTTACAGTACGGAATTTCAGTGCTTTTGAAGTACTGCTGAACAGTTTTCTTGAGGTAGGTGTTTTTTACATAGCTTTTGTGTTGAAAATATGAAATTGAAAATTAATTGATTGCCAAGTTTCTGTCAAACTTATACTTGATGAAAAGTCAGAAGCATAAAGTTACAACTGGACTTACCATTTTTAAAACAATAATGGCAACCCAGAAGAGTTATGTTACACAGCCTGCCTAATTGTATCATACTGTAAGTTCAATTTCGTAGGTCATATATGGTTATCAAAAAAGCAAGTGTGAAACTTTTTGTTAAAACCAACAATTTTTGTGACAGCATCTTGATCACTACACCTTGGGTACATCCAAGTAGAGTATCAAGAAGCAACACCATGTATGATAGATATAGGACTTTTGTCATGTCATAAGTTGTAAGCTTTTTTCCAACCCAGAAAAAGCTTAGGACTCATGACTTAATACAGCTCCTATATCTATGGCTTTCGCGAAGTTAGGAATTTTGAACAATGAATAATAATATTGTAATACATTTCTATTTACCAGATTGACACCAAAAGTAAACAGCATTTTTTACTATTTGTCTTTACTTTACCACAACCTTACCTTATCTTACCTTAGGTCCTTCCATCCTGAGCAGGATATAGGGCAGCGAGACTTCTCCATCGTCTACGGTCTTCAGCCACAGCTTGAGCGGTTCTGAGTGACAGCCCTCGTGCATTCAAGTCGTCCCTAAAAGTAGCTTGCCACGTCCTCACAGGTCTGCCACTCCTTCTGTTTCCTTCCTTTGGTCTCCATTCAATTGCTTGTTTTGCAAAACTGTTGGGTGNACACCAAAAGTAAACAGCATTTTTTACTATTTGTCTTTACTTTACCACAACCTTACCTTATCTTACCTTAGGTCCTTCCATCCTGAGCAGGATATAGGGCAGCGAGACTTCTCCATCGTCTACGGTCTTCAGCCACAGCTTGAGCGGTTCTGAGTGACAGCCCTCGTGCATTCAAGTCGTCCCTAAAAGTAGCTTGCCACGTCCTCACAGGTCTGCCACTCCTTCTGTTTCCTTCCTTTGGTCTCCATTCAATTGCTTGTTTTGCAAAACTGTTGGGTGGTAATCTTAAGACATGTCCTGCTAGCTTCCATCGTCTCCTTTCTACATACTTCACCACAACACTGTACACTAATTGCAGAATACACTTCTCACCAAGCTACTTACATTAGCAAACAATTATGTAATGGATCCTGTTTTTATTTTGCGTAAACTGAAATAGTCATACACATAATATGGCAGAATAAAAGTGTTCGTGAATATCACCTTTATCAGACTGTATGGTCCAATTTCAGTGTTCAATCGCACGTATATATCAGATGTACCTACCCCGTACTTTGATTCCCATTTAAACAAATAGTTTCTCAGCGTAAGATAAACAGAATTCATTGAAAATTTTTACGGGGTAACCTTGGGACATCACAGCATGTCTCCTAAATGTTCAACTAATAGGCTAGAAATTTTTCGAGTATTACCAAGTTCAAAACAGCATTTAACAATTGCAATAATTGATGAAAAATTGATTTGATTTTATTCCGCGTGGATTCCATCTTTCTTCACTACTAAATGAGACTGTTAATTCCAAGAAGATATGCATTCCCGTGTTTTTTTCCCACTCATATTTCCTCCCGTGAAATAAACACCCATATAAGTTAATTTTGGTTTGACACTGATTGACACTTGCTAACATTTGGCAGCAGAGATGAACGTTGTTAAGGTAACAGCCGCAGGTCAGATATGGCAACTTTCGACATGCTATTTTTACTTGGCATTGCTGGTATTATTTGCAACAATTCTGTTAAATGTATTGCAAACTTAATGATACCGAAAGTTTAGTCTGTTAACATTTTATTAGTTGGGTTTGTATGTCGCTGAGAAAATACTTATTTTAAATACGGTTCACATTTTTAGGCACCCAATATATATATAATTAATAGCTCCTACGTTTTAATGTGGTAGAGCACTGTTGTTGATGATATTTCATATTCATTTGTTAATATATATATATATATATATATATATATACTGGGAGTTGTGCAATGAATGTAATGAACGAAACTTAAAGTTGCAACGTGCAACGATACTTGTTGTTTTTCTTATGCTTGTCTTTTTACCATAGCGCTCTGTATTATTTTTAAGTATAAAGAGCACTGGATGATGGCTCCTTATACCGTACGTATTACATACATATACATATTCATGTACATGTACATGTACATATAAATAAACATTTAAATATGGTGAACGACAAAAAAATCAACAAAACTTATTTTGGAGCTGTCAGTTTCATGTTTTGTTGATTTTTTGTCGTTCACCAAATGATAGCTCTATTCTTACAATATTGAGCACTGTCGGTAGCTAATAATTACTTCGATACTGGTATAGATATACATATACATACAAATGGAAAAAAATTCTATTAACTTTGCGTCTAGGCGCGAGGATACAAACTGACAACTCTTCCGTAAAAAACAGGTACGTTTACTGATATGTGTATATATAGAGTTAACATATGGCGAAAATGGAGCACCCGGGCCTATTGTCGCTGATGGAAGGAAATTTAATGCGTTGCGATTGAAGTCCCCGATTTCGGTGTCGTTTTGAAAGTGTGGAGATGTTCTTGGGTGGTTATCTTACAACTGAAAAAGCGAAGCAACCAGTGTTTCAATGTCTCACAAGATGTTATTTAAATGGTTTTAGCATGTTTTCGTTTTTCACCGTTTTATTTCTTTAAATCAGGGTGAAAATGAAGATCTTTGTCTGCATATTCTTCGTGCAATACAACACATATTCAATTCTGATCCAGCAAACTACTTTATATTAATGAATCATCACCCAGTCACCCAGTTAATTCAGAAGGCATCAGACAAATCAACTACAGTCCAATTAGAAGTATTCAAACTGGTGGAGTTCCTCGCTTTGCAACTCCGTTGGGTACCTACCCAGGAACTCATGGCAACAGGAATTGTTTTTAAAGATGAAAAGTAAACATTTTACTTTATTTACGAATCTACTTAAAAACCGTTTTTGTGTTTTGGTAGTACTGTAATTTTTGTTAATATTACTGTTAAGCTCCTTTCCAATAAGCTGTCTGAGAATTCAGATTTAAAAAGTCGTGAACTGTGTATTAATCTGTACTCCCTCTTGTGTAAAGAGCAATAACATGCTTTTGCGAGGCAATTCAAACACAAATCCTCGATTAAAGGTAGATCTATGACAAAATAATCATAAAGCTTAGCTCGGACTTTGTCTCAAATAAAGCAGTAGTGGGAGAGTTTTTTTATTGTATGAAAAGGATTTCTTTCGTAAAATGTTGGAGATAAAATGATATTTTAGATTTGTTGATCACCCAATTAGGTTAGGATTTGAAGTGATCAATTTTTAAATAGTAAAACATTAAGATGTTTGTGTATCGTTTTACTTAGACAAGTATTTCCACTTTTGGAATATTATATTTCATATACTGCAAATGTTTTAGTTTTGGAATTAGGCTTTTCACACTATTAAGCCTTTTCTTTTTACTGACCACGAAGCTCGGCGTCGGGTGAGGCTCATGATAAAACGATCTATATGTCATAAATAGACATTGATAATATTATCTACATATTATTGTTGTTTGTGAAGAGTGCTTTGAGTCTGGTGGGAAGAATTGTGTCATTGTATTATTTAGTTTTGGATGTGGTGTCAGAAGTAGGTATGATATGAAAATATTTTGCATTGGATTTTGCATGTAGCAGATTGCGAAGATAAACAGCACACGTAAACACCTCAACATATTGTTGATTGCTAAAGTTTTATTCATTCATTTATATCTTTCGTCCCTTTCACAATACTTATCATCGTCCACCTGTCAGTCTATCCATCTCATTAACCCTCATCCTCGAGTGGTTTTTATCCTTGGTGTGTGCTGACTCACTAGTACATAAAAAAATCCTTGGGTATTCTTTCGAGTTACCATTGAAGGTCTTTGTTCATTGGCACTTTCGAAAGACCCGAGACACATAAACAGGAGTTTTCATGGCCAAAGGGAAATCTAAATATAATTGATATGAAATTAAAGCATATAGCATTATCAAGAGGATGTATATAAATTCTTCCATGTTTTAGTTTTATTACCATTGCCTTTGGTGTGTTCACAAAGCAGTGGAGTTATTTACCACCAAAAAAATATGGGGCTTAATTTACGCACGATTTAAACATTTTCTCCAAATTGTTGCTCTAATTCCCCCCCCCCCCCTA
>RDPX01000029.1:1902467-1915226 GCA_003991215.1 Morbakka virulenta | reverse complement strand
CACACACACACACACACACACACACACACACACTCTCTCTCTCTCTCTCTCTCTCTCTCTCTCTCTCTCTCTCTCTCTCTCTCTCTCATGCTTTTAAAATTGTCTCACTTAATACCTGGGGTATTGTACACTTTCAGTGATTTATTTCCGGCAGATGATTTTTTTCTTCTTCCCGGAGGCGTTGAATTTGGTAGAACTATGAGTCCTTATTTATCCTCCCTATACACTTCCCAACTCCTCTCACAGGGCTGCAAAAAGATCCGTGGCTTCAAGATGAGAGAAATGGCATTTAATAAACGGAGTTTTAAATTAAACTCCATGATGAGTTCGCCTGTGTTTTTATTGGGGCTTCCAATACAAAGACTGGTGCACTCAGGATAGAGCTGAGGGGAAGCAAAGGTCAACCTGTCAAAAGTTGAATAGAAGCAATTAAAAAAAATTCACGAGGTTCACCCTTATCTAGGCTAGAAACCAGTTAAATGTAGAGGGCTGTATATATTGATTTATCCCCCTCATACTTTTATCATTTAAAAAAGTAATTGTACCCCTAGCCCAAATCTAGATTTGCTGGAAACATCTATGCGTTCAATATCATGCCAGTTGCAACAGATAAATAGACTGGGTGCACTTTACATTTTATTAATTACTGGTAGCAAAGCAGGATTTCAAATTTATAATATCACATTTAATTTTTGTTATGACATACATTATTTACATTTATGCAATCAGTACGCCAAAATTTAGTTCATTTATTTTTAGTTTTTGTGCCCTCTAGACCGTTTTATTACTGCCTGTGTATGGTGTGCCACACAGCCATAAAGTGTTTTGTGATGCCTCATGTTTTATTTTATCCAAACGTTCACATCACATGCAGAAACGTGATGCTTCTCGCAGTTCTTTTTGCAAATAGTAATATTTTGTCGAGCAGAAGGATTACAACGTATGTAGTATTGTGAAGGGTCACGATCTATTTTCTATGAACTAACCTTGTAGACACTTAATAAACTTCATCAAGCTGTTTGTAATTTTTGCAGAGCAATCCCACAAGATGGACGTTTGCAATTATCTTCCATGACAACAAACATAAATCTTTCTAGAACGCAAACTGGGAACCTCTAGCATGACAAGCTGATGGTCCACAACTCGACCACTGCTGCAAGTGCAGACAAGCCTCATTGCTTCTTCCACCCTTGTTTCCCACTATATAGGGTATTGATTGGCCAACCCAGTTGATATCACCGTCGTCTGGAAGAAGGGCGTTGAAATATTCTATATGACATTGCAAAGAAACTTTCACTATTGATCACTGTAAGCGTTGGTGATAACTTTGATTTTATCAGAGTAATTGTCTTTTGTGCACCACATTACCTCCTGCCAGACCACATTTTTATCGTCTTATCCTTTGCTGGACTCTTCTGATTACATTATGATAAATAAGCGACAGCCGTACATGATCTCTTGCGGCTTGCATATTTTGAATATTAAGTAAAATAGCAATGCACTGTAACCTCTCCTTATTTCTTTTTAATACCTTTTTGAGGCCTACATCCTTGGCCGAAATGTTCTTATGGTTACGAGAATACGTTTTCATTGCATCTTTACAGCTTTCCGTACCTTAAGCCTTCCATTTATGATCGGGTCATAAACGCCAAACCAATACACTGGTTTCTATTTTTTATAACAAACAGTAATAAATATAGCGAACACAAGGCTTAATGTTGAACTTACAAAATTACGAGGGTCACGATACTCATATCAAATGACGACAGTGATGTGAAACTTTGAGCCATAGACAGTGGAATAAATATAATAATAGCATCATCTAATAATATCCGTCTAATCACAAGTCATCTATCGTTGTTGTCTTATTATCAAATCAAGTAAAGGTTACTCACCTTTTGTTCTTTGATATGTATAGAAGTAGGTGAGAAATAGCACATTGAGTAGAATATTTGAATTCCGAGCACTCGCGTTCGAATTAGGTTACAGTGTTGGAAAGACATTTTTACCGTGGAAAAGAAAACAAGGTTCATGATTACTGTTTATCAATATCTTGCAAAGTTACTCGGCCCAGACCACGAGGCTCATATTTCATTTTGTCAAAATAGGTTGTACTTTATAGGAACGCAAACAAATGAACGACTTTATTGATTCCTTTGCCATTTGATTTCTTTAGCGGCTAAAAACTATGGATTTATTTTTTAAAAATTTAAAAGCCCTTAATACATATTCTTAGTTTTACATGAAAAGTTTGTGAAAGATCTTGAAATAAAACGATAAGACGGAATGCCGGAGAAAGAAAAGAAAGCCGTGGGACATATTACATCGTCAACCGGACAATGAACTCTGGCCCATTGATATGCCGGGTATGCATGATTATTAATGAATTACCAAGTAAGCTGGCTTCTTTTTTTGACATATGAACAGATTTTTAAAGGTAACATAGGCAGACGTATAGTATATAGCTATTTCTATGGGTACTGTTAACATTATTAACTTTCTTCCCCTTTGTAGCTTAAAGCAATACCAAGCTGTTGCACTTCATACCCTAATACGACTTGTCAACCAGGAAGAGCGGTATAAAGAAATTTTTAGAGATTGCGGCCTACTGGAGCTATTAACCAATGCACTTAAAAGTTACTCAGACTCATTAAAGGAATCTGCACACGGTATGTGTATATAATTACTGTAACAAATGAAAATGTTTGGTTCCAGTTAAAAATAACATTTCAGTTTATTTCCATTCTCTTGTTATATTAACAAAATTTAATAGAAGTAAAATGTCTTAAAGCAAGATTGTAGTTTGATTGTTTGATTTTTCTTTTAAGAATGCCAAGACTACTTCATACAATTTAGAATTTCTTTCTGTTCATTTATTACAAAGTCTTAAGATTTGACTAATTAAGCACAACATGTTGTTATATTCTTGGATTTTTCATGTCTTTGCTATTTTCTAAAATCAGGTAAAATGGTTTTGAAATGTTTGTGCATACATTATCTACCTCTTGACCCGTTATTTTGTATTCTCTTTGAAAATCTCTCAGAACATCTTTACACTTAATAATTTTCATTGTGTGTTTTTGGAAGACTTCTAGGGCACCAAAAACCAGCTTAGGTTTTAAATTACTTTAACCTTTCTTAACAGTGGAGCATTTCCTGATAAGAGGGTGAATTCTAAAAATATGTGGCAGAGGACTCGGCTGTTATTGGTTGTTGAGCAGTTGGCCGTGATACCCGGAGGCACTTGTTCAAATATAATTTCCAAATATGCATTTTTTACTTGATTTTCACCCACACACGACAAAGAGAATTTAAAGCTTTGCCCTATTAACACGAAAGGGCTGCTCTTGATAAAATTACCATGTTTTAAAGTAATATGTGAAGAGTGACTTAAACAACAGTAAGTAATGAGATAAGATAATTTTACTAAGACAGTAAATTTATGGCTATTTCAGGAAAAATGCGTGATAGGTCTATCATATTTACCGTACCATTCGCGCCCATAGGCGCATTGTATGATATGGACATTTTGTTTTCGGGCGACATTCCAATGCTGGTATCATCCAAATGCGTTGTTTTTTTTTATATCGGCAATAAAACACGGATTTCCTGTAGAAGATTGGTTTCAATTACAATTTTGCGAGTCATCAGGGAGGAATGGTCGAACCATACGAAGCTATTTTTATGTGTGGCATGTGTAAAGGAATACGGGTTAGGAACAGTTTCCGAAGAAGAATTGTTTGGCTGTATGTTCTCAATTCCTTGTTGATGACTTCCACTGAATTTGTTTTGGAAAATAGGTTAGGCTATTTTCTTTTAGCTTCACGTAAAGGTAGTCCAGAGGGAAGTGGAAAATTTGGTGATCCCCAAATTTACCACCATAGCGGGATTTAACTCGCTAACTTCGAAGAGTTGTTTGTGAGGAAACGAATTTACTTCTTGATTATTTGAAGCATTCTTCACCGATGTTTTGATTTTCGGCCGTGTAACATGTGTTTATTTTCTGGAAATAGGCAAGTTTAGAGTCAGACATGACAGAGACCAATAGGTAACATTATAACATTTCCTTGGGTAAAGATGAGCATTTTAAGCATAAGGTTGAATTACCTTGGAGACTACTTTAAACTTCTGAGTTGCATTTACAAACGTAGTAATGCAATGCTGTTTAATCTGGTAGCGCAAAGAAGGCGAAACGTTGCTCAAATTACAGTTATTTTGTTGTAACGACAAAACGATAAACGAGGGTCGCATTTTTTAATTACCATTTTGCTAATCAGTATTTCAGAGGTTTTTTCTCGTGTAATTGGTAAAAATTTTTCTTATCCCCTCAGATCGCAACGTTTTACTGCCGGAGGATTGTAGTGGGGGGATTGCTGGGCATACAGAATCAGAAACAGATTATCTTTTTTTGCTAATGGAATGCATTCGCCTTGTGGTAGAAAGCAATACTATTAATGCAGCTTGCTTTCACCAGTATGGTGGCTCACGATGTGCACATAACCTAATCCCATACAAAAAAGCGCGACCGTATGCAATAAAAATCGTACAACAGCTTATCATTGATGGTGGACATGATGATTTAGGTAACAAAATTCTAAAGTACATTTATTGCAACACTTTTCAGAACGAGTTTTATTTAACTGTCATTATTTCGTAGATAGTATATGGGCTAAGACGTGTTGTGTATAATGTGTAGTGGATGGCAGAGTTACCTGCTAAACTATTTAATTTTCGCACTAATGGTAATAAAAACAAAGTGGAATTGATAGATTTTATGTTGTTGCCAACTCCAGCTGGCGGGCTGTAAAAATCGTTATGTGCAATATAATGATACATAGTATTGAAGACTAACCTTTTGCTCTACTCCTTTCTCGTTATATTTTTTTCTTTCTTCAGTAATTATCTTTGTTTACTGACAGATTGAAAGCAATGATTTTAAATACACAGGCCTTTTTCATCTTTTTCAGCAATATCCGTATTGAGTACACTTCGTCCAATAAAATTCTCACCATTTTCCTCAATTGCTTATTTTTTCATACTAAATATTTAAAAATACTGATTTTACATTTCTCGATTTAGGTCTGAAACTATAAATGTTTCTTTTGACATTTTGCCATTTTGACATTCCTTGTTTTCCTCTGTTTTGTTCGCTGACATTGCCTGGCATTATTAACTTTTACCTAGTTGGCCATCATTACGTCATCCATTTCTTCCAATATTTTAGTTATTTTCCCTATAATTTTAGTCGTTTTAGTCATGACATTGATCTAGTTGTTATAACACTTTATTGGTTTATGTATCAATGGCTACTCTAATTTCTGCTACACTTGGGGTCAGTGACTGGGCTTCAAAATATCTATCATTCTATAATTTTACTTCACATCTTTAAACCCTTTTGTGCACCCCAACATAATATGATTCATCAGTTTTTCATATATCCAGTAACAGTTGCGAGATTATGTACTTACTATGGAAATTTTAAATTTTATATATATATATATATACTGTGATCATGTGTGATTTGGACATAGCACCCCCAAAATATGTGCTGGAATCCCTAACACTTGGACCAAAGAATGCCATCTAAGATAAGTTTGAACCAAAGGATATATTAGCAGAGCTAGATGCACTGTTGAAACACTGTAGAAAGATCAACACCTCAGATGAGATTATCACAGATATTAATGTTAAAACATTGGGTTACATAAAAATATGTAATAAAATGAAAGCATGAAGAAACATTCAAATGACTAGGAAGTATCTTAAGGAAAACAACCTGCTAGCAATACCTTTTGACAAGAATAGTGGTTTCTGTATCATGGAGAAGGAAACATACAACACAAAGATGGAAAAGACAATCAGTTTGGCACAGCTTGAGAAGTATGAAAAGAAAAGAAAGAATGAAAAACAGCCGGTTTTGAAAGAAGAAAAAAGAGCAACCGATTCACTGAAAGACCTCTAGAAAACTGGAAAAATTGATGAAGATCTGTTTAATGAGTTACATCCAAGAGGAAGTCAACCGACAAAAACAATATCTCAGTGAGGCAGGTGTTATCTATACCTGGTTCTGCCTACCACAAAGTAGGTCTTAAGATGGCAGAGGGGTTATCTATGGTTCCAGAATGCCGCATCAACTCCTCAACAAAGTCAGTTAGTGATATATTAAAGACCGTTCCGTTTAGGTGGAAATGAGGAAGTAGTCAATTTTGATGTATCATCCCTGTGCACAAATGTACCTGTAAAGGAATCTATAGAGGTATGTGCAGACTATCTTTATAATGGGTTCCAGGATAAAATATTAGTGGATAGAGGAACCTTTATTCAATTAGCTGAAATAGCATCTAAAGATGTATTTATATCAACTAATGATGGCTATTATATTCAAGTAGATGGTTTAGCAATGCGTAGCCCACAAGCTCCTCATTTAGCAAATGGTTGGCTAAGTCAATTTGAAAACGCCATAAGTGGAAATGCAGTTTTATATGACAGATACATGGATGACATCTTGATGGAAATTAAAAAGTCATAAATAGATCAGAAGTTGATAGAAATTAACAACTTACATAACATGTTGAAATTCACCATTGAAAGAGAAGCTAATGGAGCAATTCCCTTTTTGGACGCGAACATCATAAACTCAGAGGGAAAACTTTCGTCAACATGGTACAATAAGCCAACGGATACTGGTCTCATAATGAATTACTATGCTCGTGCTCTAAAGAAATATAAAAGATCTGTAGTGTCTGGATTTGTCTATAGGATTCACCGAGCTTGTAGTACCTGGAAACATTTTCATGATAGTTTAGAAAAGGCCAAGTTAATATTAGAAAGAAATCAATATCCACCGGATTTCTATGATACCATTATAAATGAGACTCTGGAAAAGATTCTGACAGAACCAGAGGATAAGACATCTAAACAAACAATAAAGATAAATCAAGAGAAAAAGAAATATCCAGTTTTCATCCAGTATAGAGGGAAGTACACAGAGGATTTCGCTCGAAAGTTACATAACATCAATGCTCCATGCGCAGTCATAATGACTCTGAGAAAGATCAAAACAGTTATGCTTTCACTTAAGCCCCTAGTTGAAAAGATGATTCGGAGTGGAGTAGTTTATGAACTTACATGTCCATGCTGTGATGCATTCTATGTTGGGCAAACAACCCGACATATGCTAACCCACTTCCGTGAACATACAAGAAATGAGGAACCAATGAGAAAGCATCTTGAGCAATGTGATACCATCTTGAATGAGGATGATGTAGAATTCCTAACTTCTACTTCTTGAGGAGAATACTATCTTATGACTCTTGAGGCACTATGGATCAGAGACTTAAACCCCCAAATTGACACCAAAGATGAATACAGAAGCAGGACATTGACAATTATTTTCTGTAAAACATCACAATATTTTGCAAATATGTAATAACTTAAGTGTTATTTTGTTTTTTTATTATATTTTGTAGATAAATGTCTGATGATGTCTGTAAAGACGAAAATATTCACAAAATAATTCGTTGACTCCTATTTATATCAATATATATATATATATATATATATATTGATATCGGCAGGTGCCCCCCGGCACAGCAGTGGGGACCCGGTTGTTATCCTGCTATTGCTAGAATGAATTGGAGTAAAGAGATGAACAAGGTAGTCATGGAATGCTTTTATAAAAGTAAACCATTTGATGAAAATAGGAAACCATTTAGAGGTTATAGGCAAAGAATGTATAGGGAAGTTTGGTCGAGTTAACGGAGCAACGTGTATATGATCAAGCAAGAGCCATTAGAACGAATGGGTGGCTACCTGAATTAGAACTAGAAATGACAAGGAGAAAAGTAGAAGAACCCCAAGTGGGGGTTCATGTAATGGAGGAAGGTAATATAGATGAAAGGGTGACTAATGAAGGTGAAGAGGAGAGCTATGAACAAGGAAATATGACATTGGACATTGAAGATGCATATAATATGGCAATGAATGATGGTGATATGAATAAAGAGCTAAAGGAAATTGTTGATGAATTGAAGAAAATCATGGTAGAAAAGCGAACAAGTAACGGCATACTTTTTAAAAGGCTTATAGGAAAATTATAAGACTTTAAAGTGAGAGAGTGAATTCAGCAACCAGGTTTGTAAGAACTAAAAACATGGAAACGAATAATCTGATTAATGGTGGACCATTAAATTTTATTTAGTATCATAATACATTATAAACTTGCAGCTAATAGTACACACTGCTGAAGATGTTCCTAGAGTTTACAGCAAATGGGCTGAGCAATAGAAAAACGAAAAAAAATAAATTTTTTCTGTAGTTGTGCTGAAATATAATTGGTGGTCACATGTTATTCATACATGACAATTCGGACCAAAGTGTAATTCCAGTATATTTGAAATCAACTTCTAACGAATTTGCTATGATAACTGGCAGATAGGCCCTTACCCCAGCCCAGTTTCACACCAGAATTTTGTCTGACGTGATTTAAGTAGGTCGTTTCATTTTATAACACAGTTACTGCTCGCATTGCTAGTGCTGTAACCCTCGATCGCTACACTAACACTTTTAATTGTGCAAAGGTATTGGTATTACTATTTATTATTGCAATTACGCAGTCACGGCAAGAAGGTTGCTTGTGGTTTCTGCTTCTGCTACTCCAGCTACTTCCGAAAATCATTTCTGAGATCTTTCTCCAAGCTTTCCGGGCCTGTCTTGGCATTGTTATCTGTTCAGAATCTCCTTTTTTCCCTCAGATTTGTTATTGGAAAGGCTCTTCTTTACTTTTTACTCTAATGATAGCCCTGTTTAATGTTGTTACGGTAGTTTCCCAAGGTCTGGCTCTAAACCCTTTTTCTGATGTTTCAAAGTAGAATTTCATCGCTTTTATCGCTGGTTTTTTTATCAGATGGACGTAATATGTGACTTAACAATCACCACCTGCCCTTTAAGATGTCAAATAAAATTTGACTTTCTGAGCACATTTTATACAGATTTTGATTGGAAATTTTGTTATGATATCTTTTTCCTATTAGCAGTCTCAGTTGTTGCCAATGAAAAACATCAGGCCCTTGGACTTCTTTTTGTGTCATATCCCAATTTGAGTTGTTGTACATAAGGATTTATTTAATAATTGTTCTGTACAGTTTGAGGCGAAGTTGTTATTCGTAAAGTCTTTTCTGATCAAGATGTGATTTTTTCTATTCATCGATGGTATGCACAATTGTATTCTTCTTTTTTTCTATTTCTTCTGTATCGACTAGCAGGGAGCCAAGCTTTTTAACAGCCCTCAAACGCTCTGTGTTTCTGTCTCCTCAAAGGCTTTCAGTGTGCACAGTTTTGCTATTGCTTACTTTAAGGTGATCTCTTACTAGACTCTCTCCAATCTTAGCTCTTGTAGTGTTTTTCTCCTTTTCACTTCTCACGAGGAAATAATCATCATCAGCGTATGTAGCTTCCTGGGATAAAAAGGTTTTGGGCATATCACTTTCTTCATAACCAATACAACCATTGAAATCATTTAAAGTTCATTACTTTTCGAGGTGGTCCTTTAATATAAATGTCAAACAGTACGCCACTAAGTATATCACCTTGTGGTTGACCCGTATTATTTCAAAAGGGCTCTGTTTCACCGCTCTTTATTCTTATGTCAAGAGTCACATTGCGTAATAATAACTTAAACATTCTTTCTTCATCTTCATCGAGAAGATTCTTTACAATGCAAATGAGCTGTTCACGTCAGATTGTGTCAGAAGCACTGTTTATGGCTACACCAGCGATGTAAACTTTAGCTTGTGATATTTTTGCTTTTGCAATAACCCATTTGGATGCCCATACTATATCTGATATACTGCAATTAGGTCGATATGCTACTTGAGAATCTGCTAAAAACTGTTCTACCTTAGATTAAATGCAATGAAGGACCATATTTGACAAGATCTTTCTCGGTATTGGGAGTAAGGTTACTTCTTGCAGGGCTTTGGCTTTGCCAGGCTTCTGTCAGAACACTAATACGCCCTTGCCTAATTCTAGTTCTAGTTTTTTTTCAAAGGCTTCATTGAATATTTTTGTGATGGCTTCAAATAGAACCAGAAGGTCATATTTAACCATTTCGTTGTTCAATTTGTTAATGCCAGCTGCTACTTTAATGTTGATATTTCTTTATTTAATTATCTAGGGTGTCCGTCGTATGTATTTGTACGTTTATGACATTTTTGTCATAAAGGTGCTGCTCGAAATGTTCTTTGACTGCTTTATAGATCTCGGACGGCTTTGTTATGCATTATTTCTTAATACTATTAGGGTTCTATACGAGCCCTTCCTAATTTGATTTAGAGGGATTTGTTTCATTACTTTGACCCAACCAAAACAGTTTTTGTGTGGACATTTTAGGCTTTCTCTTTTAATTTTTAAAAGAGATTAAAGACCATGGTATTTATAGTTATAGTTGTAGTTAATCCGAAAATGTGCATGTATGTAGTGTCAAAATCCAAGCCCAAACAAATCCACAGACAATTGTTAATATTTTTATATATGTTTTTGGCTTGAATTTTAAGTTTGTAAAAATACATTTTTCGCATATTTTCATATTGACGTTTATATTTTATATTTTGAAGCTATTGAAGTTTGTTTTTATTTAAAAACTGTTTTAACTGTTATCTGCCCCCCATTTTTTTCTGTAAGGCAATTTACTAGGTTTGATGCACTCTACATCAGTTACAGACGTCTCCTTAAAGACCGATGTTCTGGCAGCTCTTATTCGTATATTTGCTATGAATGGTAATACTCGCCGAGTTTTTCAAGATGTTGGTGGATTTGTGTATGTTGTTTCCCTGCTTGTTAGCCTTGAAGGAAGTCTTGAAAACCCACCCGCAGAGACATGGGCAAAAGGTAAACCAATCACATGTAATATTAAACTGTTAGTAAAAATTTAAACGTATGTAATTAATAAAAAGAGAGCCATATTTAAAGTATACGTTTTTGAGTTTTGGCATTTGGGTTGTGCCTCATTGCAATGGTGAGGCTGCATCAGTACCGTTTGGTAACTGGATGTAACAAATGAGAGGTGAAGCGGAGCGGAAGTATTGCCAAAAATGACACGTATAGAGTCACATATACGCTATGCAGATAATTTAGGTGGGATTGTCTTCTATTTAGAAATATTTGGGAATAAATTAGGTTTCAGTCATGCTTGTTAAGCTGTGGTAGCTTATTTCTAGAAAAGTTAGATAACATCCGCACCAACAGGCGCTCTGCCCCATATTATAGCTGTTTGCCCAGAGGTGATGACAGGGACGTAGCTCGGACTTCCGAAGTTCCAAATGTGTACTCGTTTCTATCTTAAAAGAGCGTTGGCTCTAATGAAAAGGAAAGAAAGCAATACAAAACTCGGTCATGTCGGCGCCATTTGAATTTGCATGGCAAAGAGGTGTGTCGCCTGAAGCGTGTAAGCATCAACTTTAACTTCTGTGGAAGTTGTCCAGTCAGACAACTTCTTGTTTCAATTTTATTTCCGCTGTAGACCTTCAATCCATGTAGAGAAATTTTGAAAAACTAAAATTAACAAAATTGGTTGGCTGAATGGTGTATGTCTGTTGTATTCTTTCAAGTATTGAGGGCTTTGACTTACTTGTTTTCCTCTATTGTTTTATAAATTGAAGAAGAGAATTTTTTGTTGTTAAAAAACCCCAGATGAACAGGTAGGTGAGTGCAAAAATTGATCGATCTTCACCTTATAATTTTGCTTGTATTTATTCTGACCCTAAAATAATTTTCACAAAAAATGAAGTGAAGTGTAAAATAAAGAAAAAATCGATTAAAGTTTTAGTTCTGTGTACCGTTGATAATTGAATTTATCTTTCGTTTAATTCTTGACACCTATTTTGTCCAGCTGCACTTCATGCATACGCAGTTGTGTTAGTTATTTTAGAACTGTAATTTTTTTATGTAAAATTAATATACAGAGGCTTGTCGTAGTATTTCAGAGCTTTAAGAAACATTTACTGAAGTACCAATCTTAACCATTTATCTTGGGGATTTTTAATGTCTTCAAATATCTTATTACAACTAGGATGGTTGTTAATTTGATTGTTTTCATTTTCGCACTTTTTTTAGTACCGAGACAAGAAATATTAGAACTTATTTGGTCAGTCTTTCAAGTATTAACTGCAGCTATGCAAGACGAACCCACAAGTAGAACATTGTACATGGACGAGGTAATATAATTGCTTAGAATTAGAATCAAATCTTCCTGTTTGGGCCACCTTATTGAAATCAACAACTCATGTCCAAACTTAACTAAGCAGAAAAATTGCATTGCCAATGAGTAGATTTAAAAATGACTTTTGAGCAGAACGATGACAATGACAACAACGACGACACCCACGATGATGATGATGATGATGATGATGATCGTGATGATCGTGATTTTGAGGTACAAAGTAAAGCTCAATTATCAAATACAATTTAAATAGTGCAAAATATATTTACAAGTATAGACTAAAACGTACTGGTGAAAGCTGTTACATTATTACATGTCAGTTTCCCAAGAAGTAAAACTTTGTACGGAATACTTTGCTTGACCATAGTTTCCGCATCTTTCCCCATCTTTCCCCTCCTTTCCCTCCTTTCCCTCCTTTCCCTACTACTACTACTACTACTACTACTACTACTACTACTACTACTACTACTACTACTACTACTACTACTACTACCTACTACTACTACTACTACTACTACTGTTACAACTGCTGCTGCTACTAC
>RDPX01000029.1:1876729-1892089 GCA_003991215.1 Morbakka virulenta | reverse complement strand
GCCAAACCAACACTGACAAACTCCTTCAGCTAATAACAATAATATTTGACACAGGAAATGACTAAAGAAAGTATGCCAACATTTACTTGAGTAAATCAAATATTTATTTATTATTTCAAATTTTCGTCTGTCTACAACAGACTTTATCAAGAAACTGACAAGCAAAAAACGTATACGTGATAAGACTGCAAACAAGTTGCTAAGTGACAATTTATTGCCATGCAACAAAAATTTATTGTTACTGGGGAGCTGTGAAGTGAACAAAAAGAATTCTATTTTCAATGAAAACACACTTCTCAACGGACACAAGGCCCGGAGATAAAAAATGACGTGACAGTGACAGAAAGAGAGAAAAATGTTTTAAAAACTACCAGTCTCCGATTTTAAATTTCTGTACCCGTTTAGTACGTCTCCAATCATGATAACCGTTAAGTCCCTTGTGGATAGTGCAAATAAATAAATAAATAAATAAGTAAATGTTGGCATACTTTCTTTAGTCATTTCCTGTGTCAAATATTATTGTTATTAGCTGAAGGAGTTTGTCAGTGTTGGTTTGGCATATTTCCTGTGTCGAATATATATATATATATATATCTGTCTATCTATCTATCCATCTATTTATCCATCCATCCATCCATCTACCCATCTGTCTCTCTCCATATATCTTTCTGTCTTCCCATCAGTTTTTCAATCCATCTATCTTTTGTCTGTTTATTTGATTATTTATCATTCAGCACATCAGCCTAGCTTTTTCTCTAATATACCATGCAGCTACCCAAATATTCCGGTTTGGTATAGTTATCCTCTTTCAGAAGCAAAGTTTGAAACGGAATATTGTAGACTGTGTTTGAGGCACAGCTTGAATTTGCCAATTCTTCTTTGCATTTGGCATGGTCCTTTAAGTTTGCCTTGATGACCTGCGGCTGCCCTGCTTCCATGCGATTTCTTCAACTGGTTGAGCTACTTTGTTTGCTAGTTATATTTCTCATTACTTTTGTAAATGATTAGGTAAGCACCGAGGAGTATGAAGACTGGGTAGAAAAAGGAGCTTCAAAAAGCCAAACGTTGGCAGCAAAGATTAATTGCGAACCATATTTGGAAGAAGGAACTTGGAATCATTTTTCAGTGATACTAAATAGAAATGTTATGAAGGCAAGCACCGCAACATTGCATATTAATGGTAACAGAATTGCAATGGCAAAGGTAAAACTCTGGCATTTTTTCAACTATTTGTTATCTCGGTGTGAGTATTTTAACTCTGCAGCTATCTTTCTTTTTCCTTTTTTCAAATTTATGCACCAGTTTTGTAGAAAATATTTGTATGCCCGTGTTTATGAAATTTAATATGTGTGTGTGTGTGTGTGTGTGTGTGAATGTAAATGGAATGTGAATGAAATCACAGACTCAGGTTTGATGTCAGGGTACTTTCTAGCCACGCACTGAATACATGCCTTGTTATTATGTGATTTGGCCACTGGGGCGGCCACCAGTGACGTGTAAATGGGTCATTTGGACCCTTTTACGAAAATAAAGACCTACAGTCAAAAAATGATTGTATCCAGGTAACTTAGGAAGCTCTGAATTGGTTACACTTGTCGGAAAATAGGCAATGTAATTTTTAAAAAGACAATTCTTCCCTCACTTGCTCAGTAGAATAACGGCTGACAACATATGCTTGGTATTTTTGAACATTAGCAGGGAAATCCTTTTGATTCTTAGAGTTTGTTGTCTGAAATGATCATTCATTTTTTTGCAAAGTATCCACACTGTGCATGCATCTTACTAAATGTAATGCTCTTGAGATAATGACTGGAGTCGTGTTTACTCTGTTGAAGGTAGATTTTGAAATATTAATTTGGCTTTAACACCGTAATATGCTGAAACCCTTTTTTTCATTCTATGTAAAAATGGATATTAGTTTTTGCCAGAATTTACCGATACCCTTACCTTTAACAGCAACGATGTAATTTTCTGTTCCCTCACTATGAACTATTTTTCCTGGTTTCAGTTCCCGCCCAGCGTATTTCTGAATGACAAAATCTACTCTCATACCTTTACTGAAAATTTGTACCGTCGAGTCCAGAAAGCGTCAAGTGTTTTCGAAAAGGACAAGCCAATTGGTAATTGAGAAGCATGGAGCCATCTACTGTGTCACTTCAACCAGTTCATGGAGGGCACAAATTTGCCATCTTTGCTCTTAGATTAATCAACGTTTCATGAATTTGTTATTGATCGTTTGACTTACAAGTGTCTTGCTTCATCGTATACCTGGTTGCTTATTTGTTCAAGACTACTTTATACAAATTTGAGATATCTCCCCAATTCGCCAACCACAGTAGCAAATCTCGTCTGAGATACTCATTGTACTCCGTTGTGATAGTTTTGAGAGGATTGATAAAATCTCTCTGGTATAGGTTATGGATCATTAGGTTGATAACCTATACTCTTTTTCCATCGTTTAGCATTTTTCACCTCTGCTGCTTATTCTAATAAGTAAATCTTCCAGGAATTTGACATTTTAAGTGACGGTATTTTTCGTCTTTGTTCACTCAGTATTTCAGGTGTACGTTCTGCTCATTCCATGTGTTTTTATGAACTTAACTTCATTTATGTTTCTTGCCCATCGTTTGATGTTCCTCAAATAGAATTTCGTTCCATTTGGGAACGAGACTCTACTGCCCCATACAAGAGCACTTCCCGCCCTATTCCCTTATTTCGTTCTTCCTCAGTGGATCATCATATATAGTGCTCTTTGTTTTTATGCCTATAACATCCTTACTTTAATTCTTTTAACCCCCTGCCATTCAATAAGATTTGTTAAAATTGTTTTTGAGTTAGAAACAACTGAGACTGAGAAAATTCTGATTCTCGTTAAAGGTAACGTTGGTTATTTGAATGCCTGTTATTTTTATCATTGGATATTATTAAGAGGGCTGATAAGACTAGTTACAGTGGGAAGAGAAATCGTATTATTTATAATTGTTATTGTGTTTGTAGGTAAGATACATACAGACTAGCATGCCACAAGGAATGGATATTTCATCGTATCGCACAGTTGCATTTCTTGGGACTCATCGTAACCAGTGCCATGTTTCTGATCTGATTTGGAGGCTTGGACCGTTTCATTTGCTTGAGGACCCATTACCAGAGGAGAGCATACAACGGATTGCAGCTCTTGGACCAAGCTATCTTGGTTGCTTTCAGGCACCAGTAATGACAGATTACATGGAAGTAAGTAAGGTGGAACTTGGCTTCTGGATCCTGGATTTGTTTGCTAGAATTGTGCCGAAATGTACACCAAACACGCACAAAAACAGAGGTTTTTGTGGTATTTGCATTTGTAAAAAAAAAATTTTAAGTTTTTAAAAATTTTTTTCAAAGATTTTTAAGGCTTTACGATCGGTTTTATACTTCGATGGCATTTTTTAATTGTTGCCAGTCATAGAAAGCCTTAGAGGTCTTCTTTTTGTTTGATCTTAGGCTTAATTGTGGAGATAATACAGTGGTCTGACGAAACACCATATCACCTATTGTATGCTTTACAATTTGAAATACTTTATCCATCTTTTCTTAGCAAAGGTATAGTCGAGTTGTGATTTAGACTCATTTGGGCTGGTATTAGTCCGCAGTTTTCCAGATGTTACCTGGAATTTTGTGTTAAGGTAGCGTTTATTGTTTTCCACTAAAAAGTGTTCAAATTGATTAGTATTTCAATTGTTTTACGTCTAAAATGTGTACCTGTTAAATTCGCTTCAACCAGGCTGAGCGTTGAAATCGCCGGCTGTTAATAAAACGTTGTGCCTGGGTATTGAACATACAAAGAAAGAAACATCAGTTTCATTTGTTAAGTTTGTAGGTTTCCGGTAAAAGTAGTGGTTAATATTCGTGCAGAATTTTTTTTTTCGACACTCATAAGAGCTGCTGAAGCCAGTGGCCAAATAGGGGTCCAAGTCCTCCTATGGTACAGAAAGGCTGGTTTTCCAAGCGGAAGCAACAATTTAGGGTCATCCATTCCAAGATTAATGTGTTTTAAATCCATATCTCTATGGAATTGTCGGTTTTCTTGGATACTGACCATGTCTAGTTTGCTGTCGATGACAGATGAGACTATATCTGGTGTTTAAAGTGCTCCGTTTCGTATTCGCACATTAAAGCTTGTCATAAGACATATTCTTTTAGATTTTAGTAACCTACGTTTTGAGGAAATTTTTCGAGATCCAATGCCTGTCCCGTCATCCCGGGACACATACTTGGTTCCCGCCTGACAAGCGATGCGGTATTGTTGTTTGGAGTTGTTAGTGTTTATTGATCTTTCCATAGCTAGATACGTGTTTATTGGTCTTTTCATAGCCAGATACGCAATATGTCTGTCCTGCCACTACAACTGCCAGTAGTAGTTCGCTGACTGAACTGGGTAGCCTTTTGCGCTTAATGGTTGACTTGATTTTTTTGCGCCACGTCAAATTCACCTCGCCACTCCCAGGGCTTCATTGTAACCTTGGGAGGGCGACGCCTTTCGATTGCGATGCCTTGCTTAAGAAAAACTCATGTTTTGGTCCAGTACAGCTTGTTTCCATTCTTTACGACTACCCTCCGTATCTGAAGGGAATTTCCCTATCCGCCACCTGGTGAACTGCTGAGTAGGAATTTACCTCTCTGTCCCTTGCTCCCCTCCTGAGAGGGACGGTCTCAGATGAGAAAGAAGAAGTTGATTTCTTTTCGATTTATTTAGGACACAGCCATTTACATTCATCTTACACAGATTACTAGACTTGTAATTTAATTTTTTGCCCATTACGTTTAAGTAATAGCATTCTTTAAATTATGGTATACCAGAATAACAAGTGAAGCAAAACTGAATAATTAAGAGTTTTGAATGCAACATTAATAACCTCTTACTGTTTATACAAATTTAAAATATTGTATCAGAAAAAGGGTGCTTGATGTTGGACACTTTCCAAAGTCAGATTTGTGTAGGTCCCAAATTGTTCTTTTTAACTCTGGCCCCAGTTCTCCACGTTTTATGGGGTTCTAGCATTTAAAAGCTATCCGCTTCTGCTATTACTTCTGCTATTACTTTAATGACTGCTTTTGACATCTTTTAGGAGGAGTGTATAAAAGAAGTGCCAAGTGCATTGGTTTCCGAAGATAAGATTTTATTTGCTGTTAACGCACACAATCTGTCAGTGGCAACCCTGTCAAAGGTAAAAATTCAATATTCAGCGACCGAAGCCAAGGCGTTAGCTGATGAGGTAGGTGCTTTTGACATAGTGACGTTTTTCTCGTTTATTTCAATGTATTTCTTCGTTTAAAGTGGCAAACTATTGAATTTGTTAGCCGATTTTAAGAGGAAGACTTTTAAGGCCTCGGGGATTGATTTGAAGGAGGAGGTAAAGTAGGTTTCCATTTAGGGGTCCTTGAAAGCCTTGTAAATGTCACTGAGTGGATGTGAATGAAACCAATAAATTTTTGTGGTGGAAAGAAGTGAAAAGTATGGAATGATCTAACGGAATTGGAATTTCGAAAGCAGAGAACTGATTTAAGTAAACACACTTTTAAAAGCAACAGTCAAGATAGTATGATAGACTAGCATTTATAGTCCTTACAGAAACTACAAAACAAAATACATTCCAGTGGATGTAAATTCTATTAATTTTTTAAACTCCGTACGTACGTCTTCTGTTGTCACTAACGCAGGCAAAAGAGTTTGCATTGGTGTTCAGTGGCTGTTTTGAAGTATTAGGATAGCTAGTGAGGTTAAAAGGCTGGGTGGCATTGTAGAATATACCCATGATGCGTTATTTATTTTTTTATCTCAAGAGACAAGTAACAGCATAGCGTGTCTCAGATCATTAGTACAGATTACATGTTTACGTTATCGCTACATCAGTTGTCAGTAACTTGTCATTTATTTCCTCGGTGTTAACATCTAGTAGTTTACTGCTACAAGAGCAAGTTCTTTACCGTATAGATGACAGTAAAACATCGATAGTTTCATAAAGGATGACAAGGTAATGGTTGCGAGGAGTTTCTTGGCAGGACGTGGACGAGGTTATTTCCGAGTTGTATACCTTGACATATTCCAAAGATGAATAGTTTGGAGGCTTTTGTTTGTGTCAAAGAATAGTTTTTCATTAAAGGGCAATTCTTATATTTCACCTAAACAATCGTTTTGGATTTTATCAAATATAAAAGGTTCACCATTTGCATTATCTTTACTTGGTGATATTCCATTTTTCGTTGTAGTTAAATCTTCCTGAAGGCGATAAATTTACACCATTGTCAATAATTTGGAATTCAGCACTTCATCTACAGGGACCAACAAGGTCAATTGGCGCCATTCTTTTGGGTTCCTCAGGTGTACGTACCTTCTGTCCAAACAGCGTTGCAGCTGCATTTATGTCAGTTGGAGGGGTTTCAGTGCTTCTAAGCTTGGTTGCAATGGCAAAAACTCTGGAAGAACTCTACGCATCGCTGAAAGCATTATCATGCATATTACAAAGCAGTAGGATTACCAGAAAAGAAATGAGTCGGCTAAGAGGATATCAGGTAAGCTGTGGTTTCAGTTATGTCAGGAAAGATTTGAACACTAGACACCTTTAGACACTCATCATTTTTAGTTTCTTGTACGTATCAATGAACATTGATACATTCTGGTATTTCTATTTTTGAATAGTTATATGTATATATTTATGTTTGTATTTATATTTATATTTTATTTTTATTTATATCAATCATTTGTATTGTATGTTCCTGATTGTTGAGGAAGACACAATTGAAAGTGAAATGACTGGTTTTAAAACTTAGTTCGGTTTTTCCAGCTTCTTTATGTAAAGTAAATTTACCTGCTACAACGAGGAAGAAGATCAGTTAATTATAAGAGCATGTAATTGAAAAGGTATATTACAACCCATTTCGACCCGTTGTTTGTAATGTAAACCTCAGCTCTCTTTTTTTTTGCAGTGTGCTTTATGGAAGCAACTTTGTTATTTACAGGATTGCCACAAGCTCACCGTTCGAGCGATAAAAATACAAGGAAACAAACGTACACCTACAACCTGGTTGCGTTGTGTTGCATTATGCTGGATTGCGTTGGGTTGTATTGTGTTGTGTTTGGTTGGGTTGTATTGTGTTGTGTTTGGTTGGGTTGTATTGCGTTATATGAGGTGTGTATTACCGTAGTGTTGGTGCAGATGGCATGGTTTCACCTTACAATCATTTTGTAGCAGTGTTAAACCCTGTCCTTAGCGTCTGGCTTCCTAAAAGTCTTCTTTATGTCTTGATTCTGGCTTCCTCAAGAAATAGCTTGTGGCCAGTCCATGACAAATTGCTAAAAACATTAAGGAGAAAAGGCATTATATGATGCCGAAATTTTGTCCAGTTAATCAGTATGTTAGTAAAAAGTTCATAAGATTAGGACCTAGTATGAGTATTGTGTTTATTGAAGAAAAACCCTGTGCTTTACGTAGTTTTTGAATCGACAGTAAGCAGGGTAGATTTTCTGGGATGATTTGGGATGTTGTTATGCCAAAACTTTGACCATATCACAGTAAAAATGACTAAAATGGTTGTTACCATGTAATAACTATTTCGCATGTTGGTGCTGATTTTGCGGAAGGCGGAAAGAGAGAATGCTTTTGAAAAATGGTATTAAAGGTAGAAGGGGCAATTTTTCCTGTTTTAATTTGGTAAGAATAATATATATTTTTGTTCGAATTCCCTTGCAGATCCTTGGATTTCTCCTAAAGAAGAAAAAACATCTACTAAATACTCATATTCTGCATTTGATTTTTTCGCTTGTTGGTACTGTAAGGAGCGATCGGGAATCAGGCTGCATTCCAAATATAGGTGCATTCAAGGATTTGCTTTGTGATTTTGAAGTAAGTTATCGAATTGCTGTTTGTCGATTTTACTGTCAGCTAATTAATGACTGGGGTGGTGACTATTGTTATCTGTGTAAAGGTATCAACTCCATTCTCAGCCTCATTTATGACCACTTATAACCTTCACGGCATACTCTACCACAACCGGTTTATGGACCTTGCCCATCCAAGGTGCTCATCGCCTCAGCCTGTTTCTATTCCCATAATTATTATCCGCCTTTCAGATTTTTGTAGATTAATAGAACTGCAGAATTCCATCATTAGAAACTCCTCTGGACTTTTATAAACTTCAGTTGTCAGTTCCATTTAAAATCTCTTTTATTTAGCTTACCATTTTTATCGCATGCTATTTGTCATTTTGTTTCCTACCACAACACAGTTGTGTTAAAGAATTAAGCGTAGTGTCTTTCACTTTCATAAGGGTTGAGAGATATCCTGCACAGTAGCTGTTTTTTTTACAATTTTGTTTTATAGCAATTTAATCATTAACATCACTAATTAATATCAATGGTAGTTTAGCTATAGTGTCCTTTAATCGTGATCGTTAATTGTTTTCTTGAATTTTTGGTTTTACTTTTTCTTCCTAAGATATGGCACGGTGCCCCTTCGGATCTTGAAAGATCTCTATATTCGCATTTCTTTGAACTGGTAACCCAAGGCAGGTAAGAGGACAGTAGTGTTATATTGGAACAGGCAGTACTTAAGTGTTGTTTATTTAAAAACGATTGGGGGAAGGCAAAGAGTGGTGGCGTACCAAAATAATCCTACTTTTCATACCAGAATGATGTGACTGAATAATTTTATTTAGATGTTGAACAGACCGTTAGTCATTTACTTTATACTTTTCCCAGAAATAGTGATAAACGAACCGAGTACCACTTAGCAGTGCACAATTATCTTTTGAGCCCCCCTCCCGTACACAGGCTTTTAGTAGATCTGGGAAAACTAAATATCCGTTTCCTGTGAAAGACCAAGGTTCCCCAGATGTTGAATTCATGTAGTATATACGAGAGCTTGATAGTGCAGTTTGCAGTTCTTAATGTTTACTACAGTTATGAGTGAGTGTTCGGGAAGATGGTTTTGTAGTAGAAAATTAAACGCGAGTTTTGGAGTCCCAAAAATTCGTCCATAACATATCCGATTAAACACTGTAACAATTAAACCATAACTAATGTTTATTGCGATCCAATCACGAGTAGGACAAGCGATAATGTCAGAAAATGAAACACAAAATACTATATCTAAAGCAATACGAAAGAAAACCACTCAAAATAAACACTGGAATTTGAAACTTTTATTGAGTTGTTATTTCATACCATTAGAAGCAGTTGGAAATTTTCAGGAAGGATTGTGTTCACGTTTGTGAAAAAGGAGGGCAGGGAATGCCCTGTAACAATTTTCTTGAACTGTGAAAGCCCAGCAGTAATCAGAATGCCTCACTATTGTGCTTGTCAATAGGATTATTAGATTTTTGTTCCTTTTAAGTTAACCTCAGTTGGGCCAAAATCATTAAAGAAATTTGGAAAAATTTGCGTTAACGTGATTATGGTGAAGTAATTTTTAGCATTTTAATGATGTTCTACTTACTGTGCTTGTAAAGCCAAAAGTAGTATGAAATGTAGTAAAAAGTCGTAGGTGTCATTTTAGTTGTGATTCTGAGACTATCTGAAGTTTTAATGAGCAAGTTGAGAAGGTCGTAGCAAATGAGGCAGTGTGCAATTGGTAAAAAATATGGAATTTTCACATTTGTAGTTTGAGAGTTGTTAATAACACATGTTAAAAACTCGTTTTATCAAATTTGAGAGATCTTTCGAGAGAACCGTCTGACAGCGATGTTCTGTAGGAGAAATAATCAGACGTTGATATTCATTTTACTTTTGCACGCAATTGGACGAAAAATCCTTTTATTTTCTGTCATGTAAAGGCATAAACCATAGTTGTTTTGTCTTTTCTAAACTTCTTATAAACACACGTAATGCCGAGATGATGCACAATGTCAGAAAGACTCTTCAAATTTAACCTGCATGCCTAAAGTTTTCATTGGCCGCACATTTGGATGGTCGCCCAACACTGAATATGCAAATGAATAATATTTATCCAAAGGACGATTTTAATCAAATTATGGCAGATCATATTTCTTTCTGAAAGGATAGCCGTTGTTTTTAATACTACGAAAGATAAATGCAACAAATATTCGGACTACGGATATAACCCTCCTAATGTCAGAATTTAAAAGTAACAATTGGATGGACAACGGTCATAGATTAAGGTACAATGTTATAAGAGATTGCTTCTTAAATTGATATCAGTGAACAAGAGCCGAGGAATGGTAGTCAGTAATTTACGTTGGAAATGTGGCAAAGATTGCAGTTCAGTTCACTGAAATCCATGGACCTAAACATAAAAACAATTATCATAATTCACCGTGGACAACATAGTAATGTGGCCGTTAAAATGGCCTGTTAAGTACACAACAATATCATTTGTTACCATTTGGTATTTTCTTGACAATGCTCCAGAAAAACAAATTGGATGATAAATGTCGTGCTAGAATTGGGTTAATTTCCTTTGAATGGATTCTCTTGCTGTTAAATGAAAAATAGTGGTATACCATTTATACGCTTTAAAGTTTTAAGAGTATGTATACGCCTGCAGTTGAAACAGCAATGTGAAAAGGTGGCGACTGTTCCTAAAAGCACGCATGACAACTGGCATCCTGCTTTGTTAAATTCGTGGCAAATGGGAAAGTCAGTTTACAGAAGTGGTGCATCAGATGCCTATGATGGTGTTTTTTGAACCTTGGAGATTTAAAAACTGGATATATTTCTTTTAGAGAACAGAGATAGGCAGATGAACTTAATTGTTAAAGGTGAAGGTAATACAAAGTAAAGTAAACTAGCAGCATACAGAACACCATACACTTATGTACACCACTTTGAATTAAAAAGAATCATTATGAAACCTATTGTTCTACACTTTAGTATAGAGAATTGATTTAAAGAAAAGGAAGTGTTATTGCTTTATGCAATAGCTTTATTTTGTTATTTGGGCCCCCAGGGTAAGGGTTTACAAATCTTAGTCCAGCAAAATAAATGTTTAGCCGGGGAGAGATAAGATAAAAAACAACTGATATGTAAAAGTATCTGAAAGGTAAAAAAGAAAGTCTTTAAGGTCAGCTTACCAAGCTATTAGAGCCATTTTGTTTAGTTTATTGCCATCTATACTGCCTACCATGTATACTTTTATTATCGAGGCTCCAAAGGTTTCGATTGATCTGACTTGAATTCTGTATTGTGCGTGTTATTGTACCTGTTTCCTTCTTCCCACAAGTATCTGTAGAGTAAATAACAAGTATGGAAAATTGATAGATCCAGTTTGGTATTCTGCGCAGTATGTGGTCCTGTTAAAAGGTTTTTTCTAACATAATGTATTAAAATAATTTGAATATTGTAATTTTTGATAGTGAATTAGCTGTTAAACTTAAAACATTTTTTTTAGTGAAAGCGGACGTAATTTGCAATGTTTACGAACCCTTGGCATATTGCCACTACTTCTGCACGTCTTGGCGGATGGGAAGCCTCCAGATCAAACGCTTCACACAATCGCCAGTGTTTTTTCTGTCATATTAAGGAAAAATCCGCAAACATCAGATCTTCTACGGTTAGTATTTGTTTCGTAGCACTTAATCGTCACTTGTAATGTTGTCTTTTTGTCTTTTTTAGAGGTATTTTGTCTTTTAACTCTTCTTTCTTTTCTGTATTTTTTTTCTTGCTTTGTCCTTCACGTTGCTTCCTGCATATGCTACATTAAAGAGTTAACGCAGCTCCTTTAGGTATGATTAATTATGATTATAGTTTCAAAATACATCAAGAATGGAAATTTGATTTTGACTCCTCGTAGACGCATTTAGTTGCCACGTTCATTAGTTTAAAGCTCCATGAATCGTGTAGTAATTTGAGTTGTAAGTTGCGCTGCCGACATAAAGGGTTTTCCCGAACCTTTTACTTAAATGCACATCGAGAGAATTTATAGTACGTGTATAACAGTAGCGTAGTAAGTGTACTACGCTACTGTTATGTATTCATTCGTATAAATGTTAACATATCTGTATGTTTATATATAAACACAGACGTTTTTACTCTCAGTGTATACCAGAATGTAAGTGTATGTAAGATAACTCATTTTTGTTTACCATCTACCATAGCACCAATTTAATTTTGTGAGTATGGTGATTTATAAAAATCAGTCCTGTTTTTCCCTAGGTTTGGCCAGTTCTTGGTTAATACACTTCCGCCTTCCTCACTCACGGAGAGGTACGTCGTACTTGAAGAAAAGTGGATGGCATCCTCCAACGCCAAGGAGTTTATTGGTCAGGAAGCCAATATTCATATGAGAAATACCTTGCTTGATGTTCTAAACAGCCTATTGCACGGGTCTTCAGATGGAAGCACAGATACAAAGTAATTGAATCATTATTAGTCTTCTTTACATATCTTTTCGGGAGGATTATTATTGAATACTGTAGCGTATCGAACAAATTAAAGATCGGTATGTGTAGAGACAAAACAGTAAAACTTAACTAAAGATGCATAGTATAGGACCTGATGAGTTGAAGTTTCATTTGTACTGATCATAGTTTTTCGTTGCCATTCGTATGAACAAGAACGCCCTAATTACAGAATGGTAAGTGGTACCCTGCCTTGTGACGTTCTGATCAGAACGAGTGTGGCGAAAAATTAAAACAACTGTTACGAACGGGAGCTGACAGTTACTGGGTTTTAAAAGTATGCTTTTTGATTCTTATAAAGAAAATTATGCCTTTTTCGTGTTTTAGTAAACAGCCAATTATACCAACTTGAACTCTGCTGATAAGCCACATTTCCTTTTTCGGTCATCTCTCTTCCAGAAAAGAATGGTTTTCGTGTGACTGTTTTAGTTTAATTAAGGGTGACGTTAAGTACCACTATTATTCCAGCCTAGGAAGTAACACATTCTTTTGATTAATAGACATACTACCAACCTTGTAAACCCAATATAATTTATCTGAAAATAGGAACAAAAGTCATATTGCAAGTGTACGGTTTTAACTATCGTGGTAGCTGCATAACATCTGAAGAACGTTGTGACAGGGATATCAAAAGGCGGATAGCTATCGCAAAAATGCATTTATGAAATGAAAAACATTCTGAAAAAATATTATAAAGAAAATTCGGTTAGGGTTTAGAAAATTCGGTCAGGTTATACGGAAAGAGGAGTTTTTTTTATGACAGGAAAGATGCAAGGCAAGAAAGGGAGAGTTACCATTTGTAGCGGAGGATTTTGCAATGAATACAAATGGGATATTACATACTGCAATAGATCGCAGGAGATGGAAGGTCATGCCACTCTTACACATGTGATGACCAAAGTACGCAGAGAGAGGGCGAAAGACCCAACTGCTGTGATGTGTCAACAACAGGCTACTTGCTTACTTACTTTACTTTCTCCGTTTAGCGTCTTCTTTTACCATAGCTAAGGGGTTCGATGGTGTACGAGACTCTTCCACCTGTCTCTATCCATTACATCTTTCTCTCTGGCACCCACTTGTCTCATCTTATGCAACTGTTTTAGTCCACCTTTTCTTCGCCTTCCTTCTACCAGGGGATATTTAATGTTATCGTGCTGCTATACCTACATTTATCAACTCGTCAAAATCCTTAGTGAAATAAGCATCGCATCGTGTCTTTTTTTTATTCAAAGGTGCTACCCGACTAAGACCTGGCAATCTAAAAAGGTCCAAATTGCTTTTATTCTTAAATTTTAAAGTTTGTTTCGATTGGCTAACATTAGAAAAATGCCACCGCTGCATGTATTTTAGAGGTAATTACTAGTATAATGACTTTTTTATACGACAGTTCTCTTTTAATATTCAAGTATTAGGTCTTCGTCAAAATGTTAAAATGGTACCATTTAGGGTAAAAACCCTAATGTTATTTTATGGAAGCTTCGCAAAAACGCAGTTGTCTTATGAACGTCTTTAAAGCACTTAGAGATTGACAGGAGACCTGAACGAATTAAAGCTGTACAATATCAGGTACCACCAACCCCTTCCTGTGGCCCATTACTGTTACCATCCATATTTAGAGTTAATTGAGTTGTGCTGTGGTTTTCTTTTTTTAGTTGTGAGCGTAATGCTACTTGTTTTGTTTTTTTCGCTCCTCCTTCTAAAGGATTATTGAATACATTCACGACGTGCTTGGATTTGACTGGATTTTGCTGTTTCTTTCAAGTCACGTGCACAGACTGACAATTATTCGAGCAGCAAGAATATTATTTACAATCGTCGGACAACAGGCGGCCTTAACTCACTTTCAGAATGGTACCTCAAATGGAGGTTGGCTGTGTGGAACAAAATTAGTAACAAAACGAAAGGCGTGTGTTGCTGCAGGTACTGATCCAGTATATTTGTATTAATTTGTGTTTATAAAGAAGAGCAGTTTCGCGTATGATGGTGCACCGTTTTTAGAAGCACGTTTTTTATTTAATATATAATCAAGCCAACAATGTTATTTTATTAATTTTGCAATATATTTCGAAGTTAATACTTCATCTTCAGGCTACGTGGTAAAAATACAAAAACAGTAAAACTGCTGAATACAATATTTCCTATCTCATGACAATCCTCAAGAAAGTGTATTCTCATACTGTTCACTTCCAACTTTTGTAGCGATGAACGATATTGGACGTATACTTTCCAACAACCGTTTCGTCGTAACTTTAGCATAAATAATTTGTTTGGTAAAAATTAATAAAATAACATTGTTTTCTTGGTTATATATCAATTGTACAAATTGCACAATGTTTTTATTAAACAAATTATTTATTTGACAGCACTTTATCTATCTTGACAGTACTTCATCTCTAGCCTTATGTATTTTTACAATTTGCATCTGCTACAAAATAATCATATATCCCAAGGTCAGAATGAAGTTAAATTTTTTCAAGTGTCATGCTGGTCAATTAATGGAAATGCTGGGTAATTTTGTTTTCCATTTAGTTTATCAACCTAGAAATGTGGAAGGTATTAGGGGCTGAGAGTAGATTTCCTTGTTATTTTTATTATTATTGGATAAAAATTTAGGGTTTTTTGAGATTGGTTTTCAGAATTTACTTTAAAAGTAAAAGCAATCCTTCATTTCATAGTTAGGTTTGTGCCATTGTGTTTCATAGTTAGGTTTGTGCCATTGTGTTTCATATTTAGGTTTGTGCCATTGTGTTTCATAGTTAGGTTTGTGCCATTGTGTTTCATATTTAGGTTTGTGCCATTGTGTTTCATAGTTAGGTTTGTGCCATTGTGTTTCATATTTAGGTTTGTGCCATTGTGTTTCATAGTTAGGTTTGTGCCATTGTGTTTCATATTTAGGTTTGTGACATTGTGATTCATATTTAGGTTTGTGCCATGGTGTTTCATATTTAGGTTTGTGCCGTTGTGTTTCAT
>RDPX01000029.1:1862521-1876704 GCA_003991215.1 Morbakka virulenta | reverse complement strand
TTCATATTTGGGTTTGTGCTATTGTGTTTCATATTTTTAGTTTGTGCCATTGTGTTTCTAGTTAGGTTTGTGCCATTGTGTTTCATAGTTAGGTTTGTGCCATTGTGTTTCATAGTTAGGTTTGTGCCATTGTGTTTCATATTTAGGTTTGTGCCATTGTGTTTCATATTTAGGTTTGTGCCATTGTGTTTCATAGTTAGGTTTGTGCCATTGTGCTACTGATCAACATCGTCGGTTGATCTCTCTGTCGGATGGAGAAATGGTACTGTTTTGCTTTGACTGGTGATTTTGTTGCAAAAAAACAAATTTACTGAAAACAGTAGTATTTTTTTAATCAACGAATGGATAGATTGACTTCAAACAAAACTTTACAAAATAATACAACTGCTATTCAAAATTGCTATTTGTTTAATATGGCGATTAATAGAACTGGATATTATTTTTGACTACCCCAAGACTTCAGGGTTAGTTTGCTGCCCATCCTATAACTGTTTTTTTAAGCTGGGAAGGGAAGGAAGCTGGGTATTTTTAGCCTGAGATGCGTGAAAAAGCCTAAAAATAAGTCACATAATTAAAGTTGACAAGTAAGGATACACTGTATCACCAATAACTGGTTAATCAAAGAGACAGGGAATTAAAAAAGACAAGATAGACAGACAAAAGCTACCAATGGCAAGGCAATTATATCTTCAGATGTGACGTTACGGTCATTAAAACAATGGCTTGATCTGGTCAACAGCTTTACAATTTATGATCTCAACTGACATGGTTTAGTCTTTGTCACATGCTTTAAAATTAATAAGCTGCTATAATTTGTTTACTAAGCACCCGTGTACTTGGCAGGGCTTATTAGATTATTGTTATTTCACCTCATAACATATATATATATATACATACATACACAACTACACTTTTGTTATAACGTTGGTTGTGTACTTATTGTCGTGCGCTGAATTATCTTCAAATGTATCAAACACTTTATACGTTAATGGGTTTATGAATTTCATATATATATTTTTATATTTTTTTAAATTTATATTTATATTTAAATTTTATTTATATTTATATTTGGAAGATTTGGAGTGCGATCTTCAGCTGTGAGAAAATTGAGAAAGAATTGGTTGGGGTTTTTTTTAATTTGCCAAAAATGCAGTTGGTGTCTTTTAGTAGAAAACTGATCCTTACCTTGCACCAAAATTCATGAATTCTGGTGTTAAACGTGGTGTGGATGCCTCTTCTCTTAAGGAACGCTTATCGATGGGGCTGTTTGGTTTGATATTTTCTTCATATCTTTCTTTAGTATTCAATCTATAATATCGGTACATCTGCTTCTGAAAAGACAGGTCCTTTCTTTCGCACTCGTGAGTACCTTACGACTGAGGCCATTTTGTATTTCCATAAATCTATCTTCTGTCCTTGCATGGAATTCTGTTGTCACATCTCGATAGGGGCATCCTTATTTCACCATGATGTTGTCAGTACAGTTCCGAGACAGATTTGTAACTTGATAAGTCCAAGTCTTGCTGCTACTCTTAAACCTTTGTCCACATTAGGAAACTACGTTAGGGTGCATTTTTTTTATCTAGTTGGGTCACACTCTTAAAATCACTGTACTTTTTTCCGTTAATTTATGTAACCATTTCACAAGACAACACAAACAATTTATTAATATCGTATGTGATAATAGTAATCCTGGTAGGAGACAGGTAGTAGTAGCAGTGTTGTAGAGAGTGCTACAGGACCTTTCTCTTGGTAGAGAAAGGCATTCTGGTAATTGGGGAAACAACTGCTATTCTAGTTTTGCCTAGCCCCAGTTGCACTATGCAATTGTAAAATTAATTTATGGCTAATAGTGATATAATATAGTAGCTCATAGATTTTTTAAACATTTTGTTAGATTTTGCGTAGCGTCGTAGCGTCAATGTAGCATGTTACAGAGAAATTTGTTTTTTAAATCAACTTAGAATTTGTGGCTTTTTAAAAGCCTCTTTCTCCTTTTTGTTCATTCCATCAGGTTTTAATGTTCCGGAATCGGAAGAAAACTCTTCTGGCTACGAAGTGAATCTCGACTGCTGTGGATTTAAAGGATTTCCTATGCTTATGATGATGCTAGAAGAACATGTTGATATAACTGAAATATATTATTTGCTATTTGCATTGCTTTTAGGGTATCCAGTTGCAGGTAATGCATATTTCTTTTCTGTTGTGTTTAATTTGTGTTAATTGATTGTGTTTGTATTAGGTAAAGTATCGTTAGTGGATAGCATCTCGAATATGGAGACAGGTACATCCTGCTCGTTATACGTACAGGAATTAATTAATGTCATTTGTTGTGTTTTTAATCTTATTTTGTGAGAGAACAAGTTTGAAAGGAAAGTATTGACTCCTTTATAGAGATTTTAAGGGAAAAAATAATGCAGAAG
Organism: Morbakka virulenta; assembly: GCA_003991215.1. Taxonomy (NCBI): domain Eukaryota; kingdom Metazoa; phylum Cnidaria; class Cubozoa; order Carybdeida; family Carukiidae; genus Morbakka; species Morbakka virulenta. Next base: position 1,874,281 of record RDPX01000029.1, on the reverse strand, counting down.
GTAATTGTTTTGGAGTTTAGGTAGCAAATGTTAATTAGACAGTTAAGAATTTAAACAGTTTTAATTTTTTAAGGTGGTACAGTCGATCCGGGTAAATTAAATCAAATTAACGTTAATGTTTGCAGTTATCAGCCGCACGAAAATTATTTTGAAAACATTGATCGTAACAGTTAGATAGAGAAAAAAATGTTTTTGAGTTGATTCGTACTAAGCAGTTCCTGGAATAAACAACAGCACCAGTGCATTTTTTCTCACATAGCAAGGATGCCATATTCTGCCATTAAAGTATTTCAGATGGATTGACATGAGTTTTTGCCATCATTATTCAAAGCCAGCCAACAAGAGAGTTCTTGTATACTCACTAGTATTATGTAAAATTGCTTGTTTCGATGTTGGTGCTGAGTATTATTTTGACAATATTTCTCTTGTTAAATGTTCATTTTGATATGTGACCAGTAAAAGTAATGATATTCAGTAAGAGCACTGCATTTATTATTCATCTTACCTACCGTGTGTGTCTGCTTTCATCTTTTTTCCGCACTAATATCCATTCCCTGCCTTACTCTTTGTATGGATTTGCCCATTTCATTCAGTGTATCTGGCGAGCTTTCACTGACTTTCGTAAGTATATATATATATTTATGCACAAACACACACGTATGTTGGTATGCAATGTATAACGCAGAGTTGCGATATAACCATACAGTGCAGTATTGCAAACATATATGTGATACGGAGCAGTAAAACGATATTTTCTAACTCACCTAGTTGTTGATCTCACGTTCTTAAGCACCCTGGTAGGCAGTAAAAAGCATATACCATGTGGTACCTTGGATGTGAAAAGTATGCAGATCATTTAAGACAACTATTTTTTTTGAATATATATAACAATAATACATCGGTTTGGGCGTGGTAGTTAAACTACTTCATCAGCAGCTTGCTTTTGTAAATGAATTTACTGAAGTTAGCTTATTTTGAAACCTGAACGAGAATGTCAGGGAAAAGTCGGGGTCTTGCGGTTGTTAAAAGAATCAAGGAGGTGTACTGTACGGTTAGCAATATTGTGGATGATTCCAGGTGAAAAATACCATATAATAATAGTAAGTGTAAGATTTTTTCTGTACTTCCGACGGTATACATTCTTATTAGTAGACGTGTTTTTAAAGGCGTGAAACCGCAAGCGGAAACTTGAGGAGACAGCACAGAAAAGTTTGAGCAATTCTCAGCTTTCGTGGAAAGATCCTTAGTAGTACTCCCTGGAACACTTGGGGTAGTTTATGGTAGATGGAGGAGAAGCTTTGTTATTCTGATTCTCTTATTTAAGCCATAAAACTATAACAATTTGTGGCCAATTTAAATGCCCTGTACCATATGCTTTTCATCCAGAATTAATGGTAATTCTTTTCTGGTATTCCAGGTATACATTTAGGCAATATATATCTTTTTTCAGTTTCTTTTCTTCTCAACTTGGAAAATGTGTAATAATGTGCAGGAATAAAGTCATCGAGCCACAGTTTTTGGCCAGTAGACTGCCTCGGCGTTTCTCAAATTGTATTTGAAAAACGACGAGAGCTTCAGCTAAAGGAAAGCCAAAAGTATTATACCTCGAATTAAGCACTCAAACTTTCATATGTTCACCAGCCTTTACCCCCATGCAACATGACTTGTAATAAACGATTTAGAGATACGTTAGATAAATTCTTGAAAACCAACCAGAGTACCACCCAGAAGGAGAGACTGTGATATTTAACTTGTAACATTTGATATCTTCCAGCGCTTTATACAGATTTGGTTTGCCAAGACAAACACTGGTGCTCCTATGTAATGGTGTAAAATGCTTCCCATACGACGTTGATATGGACCCCTTTAAACCTTAAATAATCCGAATTTCGCTTTTTATCATAGAGAGTGTAAAGAGCTTAAGCAAAAGTAATAGTGAAGTAAATGTGGAGCATACAATTAATGCTGAGACTTTGGTTAATTTCCAAGGTAAATGGTAATGAGTTACTGAATATGTGAAATAACCTGTGTAATATATATGTTGATAATGACCTTGAAATGATGTAATAAACACAAATAAACTTTGTAACAACTTACATTCATATATAACTTTCAAATGTAATTTAAAATATTTGTGAGTTGTTTGTTATTGTGTTAAGATACTTGACATTTCATAATTGTAAGTAATCTTTTGAATGCTACGTCGTCTTACTATAGCTAAAAAATTAATACTGGCTTAAAATTAACTTTTTATAATTCGGTCCATATTCTCATTTATTGTGTGTAATTTACATCATTCTCAAACTGAAGTCAGTATAGTCCTGTTGCATGTACGTTCAGAATACATATCCACAGGCATCGCACAAGCATTAATCGGTTGCTGAACTTAATTTTTAACTGTTTTGATATGTTGGTATGCAACACTTTCATCCTTAGGTTGATAAGGTGTTCCTAGAATGCACAGAGGTGCACTTTTAATAATTAGTTTTTAGGTATTTTGAGAAAAAATATTTACATTGTTAGCTACTAAAACTATTATAACTTACAAGGGGTAAAAAATGAACATTATCTTGACTCCATACCTCCAATTGTGGGTTCGAGTGGCCTTAGATTTTCTAGTTGCTTTAAATAAGTAGGTGACACAATATGTTAAAAAATGTCGTTACACACACACACACACACACACACACACACACACACACACACACACACACACACACACACAGACCGAGAGAGACAGAGAGAGACAGAGAGACAGAGAGAGCGTTTATGTTTGTATGTGTATATGTGGGAGTGTGTATGAGAGTGTCAGAGTCATAGACAGACGGACAGGCATGGCGGGAATTAAGCAGTATTACTGGGTAAAACTGAAACAGAGAGTTTTAGAATATTTACCTTTTTATTAAATTAATTTTTCTCTTTTTTTCCTCTAGAAATACCAAGTGGTGTATCAGTAACTGTCCAGACTCTCTATTTGCTCTTTTGGCCAGCCCCTATTGCAACTGCCAACTCACAGCAACAACAACAAAGAAATGTGCCAGTCTATTGCACAGATGCCGCCCTTGTGCTTCTTCATTTGGTACGCAAAATAATAAGCAAGGTATGACTTTTCAGATATTTATACAGCCCTCTTTACATTTTGCAAAAAGTTGAAATTTCAAGTTTGAAAATTGCAGTTTTAATGTCAACTTGGTTTTAAACTTTATTTCTGCATGACTGCACCTTTTTTAAACGCACTTGCATTGTGGAAAACTCTATGCGTTTAAGTTGACACAAAAGGGCTTAAAAAGCATAGTTGATATCCATTCCATTAGGTGTGCATAGTAAGGAGAGGAGTTAGTGGAAAAAATAGTGCAAGGTTAGATGGGTGGGGAGGTAGATTCGGACTGTGTTCTGTAGACGTGTCAAATGTCTGTTAAGATTGTGGTTTATGTTATCAACATATGCACACTATAACACTAACACTTTGCACCATGCACTATATATTTTGTTTTCTAGAAAAATATAGAAGTATCATTTAAAATTTTCGCAATTTTCAAATTAAAAAATCTTAGTTTTTAACAGCCTTCTTAAACATAGTTTTGCAGGGGAAATTTACTGTACCATGTTGTCGTCAATTGTATTCTTTTTTTTTACTAGAAATCAACCAACGCTGAATTAAATGAAATACCTGCAGTTGTCATCCAATTCATTGAATTTTTGTACAAGAACTTAAAACAGTTTGCTATATTTTGTACAAGCAAGAAGTTTTTGAAATATCTAGCTGCCACTCTCTTCCCATTGAATGTTAAAGATGAATTAAATATAGTTGAGGTAAGTCTATTCTATATTTTTTAGTAAAAACTAACAAGCTTGCCAATAACTGTAAACCATAACGAAGTATTCATATGGCTCAATAATGTTGGCGATTTCTGGATTGAGTTTATTTGGAAGTTCTGTGTTATCAGGCATTAAGAGAGCACTTTTTGCAAGTCAGGTCAAGAATGGACTATATATAAACTGAAAATAATCTATCTTCAGGTAATTATTTACCGTGAAGTAATTTGACAAAGTCATGATGAAAATGATATTGATCTATTGTGAAAATGGGGGGGGGGGGGGTTCTAGTTAAAGAGAATAGAAATATATTTTGCTAAATTTGAAGGTATAAAGAGTGCTAAATTTCATCCACTTTTATACATGTTGTTGACTTATAATTTTGGTGTTGATTTATTAATTTATTGCATTGTTATAATATTATATTAATGTATTAAGAAATATGCGGAAAAATGGCATGCCGTCATTGACGTATTTTGCAAGTGTTGTATTGAAGAAGTAACACAAGGTCACCTTGCTCAAAGATAGATGCCCTGTTTATCATCACATGGTACTATTATCAGCGAATAAATCGGAATGGATGCCTTAAGTGCTACCAGGTATTTTTGGAGCATTTATGAACGAGAACAAACTTTGTGAAACATAAAAAGTATGAGAAGAATGAAGAATTTCCATCGACTTTCAGTTTTAAATATATACGAAAATATTTATTGGATGTAAGATAACAGATTTTGTTTGCAGAATTATCGGTAAAGAACACATATTTACTAAAGATTTTTCCCCGTTATGAACACGTAACCTGGAGATAGTCATTACAGACTTATGCTACCTCAATCTTTTGCTTGACCAATTACTTAAGATGCTGCCATTGAAAGTTTTTGTCATTGGACTGGGGCACACAAGTGAATTACTTATATATTATTGCCATGTCATATCACAGAGAAACCAATAAATGTAACAATTATCCCTCTTTTATACAATGTTAAATCGCCTTTGCAGGGAGCTCTGTCTTGGTTGTATTCGTCTTTTAATTCCATAAATATCAAATTTACTTACACATCACACATCGAGAACTTCCTGGGGAGGATGATATTTATTGATTTTAAGGTCTGATTACACTGGCCTGCGTTTAAGCAGAGCTGAACTCCAGTCAATGTGACTTGAAATCGCAAGGAACAAATGTGGTGTTTCTATTTAGTATTTTAGATCAAGAGAGAATGGATCGCAAATGTAAAATCAAACTGACAGGTTCTGTTATATATTTGGTAATGTGTTTCTTCCTAGTCGCCTTACAAAAATAACTGATTTTGTGAATAAGGCACATTATACATACTTTGGAGTTAAGCTTGGAGACCAGGACAAGCTATTTGTACCCCATGTTAGCTGCAAAACATATGTCTAGAACTTGCTTGGTTGGAGAAATAACAAAAGAAAATGTATACCATTCGCTGTTGCTATGGTGTCGAGAGAAGGTAAAGATCATGTGATAGACTGCTATTTTTGCATGACTAATCTTCAAGGAATCAATCGTAAGAACAAGCACAATGTTCAGAACCCTAATGTTCCATCTGCCATAAGGCCAGTCCCTCGTGGTCCAAACCTACCTGTTCCCGAGCCAGATGTTGCAATGGAATCTAGCTCTGAATCGGAATCTGATAACACATATGACAGAAAAGAGGGTGAAGAATACATACTAGGAGAAAATGACCGGTCAGTGCCTCTAACACAAGCAGATCTCAATGACCTGACACGAGACCTAGACCTCTCAAAGAAATAGGCAAAGCTTCTGAGTTCTCGTCTTGGTGAGAACAATTTGCTGGCACCTGAAGCAACATACTACTGATATCGAAAGGGTGAAAGAGAATTTAGTCAGTTCTTCACAACCCAGAGAGACTCGTCCTTGGTTTACTGCAACAACATAGTTGATTTTATGAAGTCAATGGCGATGGACTATGTTGCTACGGAATGCAGACTTTTCATCGACTCGTCCAGCAGAAGTCTAAAGGCAGTTGTCCTTCATTGTGGAAATAAATACTTTCAATTCCAATTGGTAGTTCTGTGCAAATGAAAGAAACCCACTACAACATGATCAGTTGCTGTCTGCTCTGAACTACCGTGACCATGGTTGGTTGATCTGTGGGGATATTAAGGTTGTTGGGTTGGATTTAGGACAACAGGGTGGGTACACAAAATATCAAAGCTTTCTGTGTTTGTAGGACAGCCGGGCCGATGATAACATTATATAGGGACCAGAATGGGCGGAAGATAAGAGTTGGAACCTGGTCTCGCCCTCTTGTTGAACCAAACAAGATATTACTACCACCCATACACATAAAACTGGGACTTATGAAGAACTTTGTAAAGTCAATGAACAGGGAAGGTAGAGGGTTTACTTTCTTCCAGCAGAAGTTTCCTCGGTTAGGCTTGGAAAAGTTTAAGGCTGATATTTTTGGACCTGAGATACAGGAACTCATGAAAGACTCGATGTTCGGTGATGCGCTGAGTGTAGCTGAGTTCCCTGCATGGCTTTCGCTCACTTTAGTAATTGCAACCTTTCTAGAAAACAACTGGAGTGGATACAAGAAGGAATTCCACGAACTCCTGAATAACTTTCAAAAGTTAGGGGCTCGCATGTCAGTCAAAATCCTTTTTTTCACGGACCCACTTAGACTATTCCCTCAGAACTGTGAGACTTAAGTGAGGGACAGGGAGGGCGCTTCCACCAGTCATGGAAGAACGGTACTAAAGCCGATGACATGTGAACTTTATTGCGGATTACTGCTGGTGCTTGAAACGAGACGTGAAGGCTACTCGGTACAGGAGAAAGTCACTAAAAAGGCCCTTCATCCATGATTAGTTTTTGTGTAATGTGAAATCTTTATTTTCCGACGTTTGTTAGATAAAATGCATGCTTTTTGTGAAACACTAAATCCAAAATTAAAGGTAATAAATAACACTAGAGGGGGTTAATAACAATTTTCTTAAAACCTCTCTTTACAATCTCAAAAACTTGACCTTCCTGGAGAAAATTAGTATGATTTTTGCATTTTGCATAGCAAACTACCCTAGAATCAGCTATCACATGCTGGACCTTTAAAACTTCACAGGCTGGTGCTGTAGTTTAATTCACGATTTTTTTTAACAAATCAGTACTTACATGTATATTAAGATGTCATCAATGCTAGGAATAATATTAGCTTTGCCACCCTCTGAGGCCCCCACAGGTTTTTTAATGCGTACGTACTACCTCCCTACTTTACCCCGTACCATGTGCTTTTACTTTATTTCTTGTGTGATCATGTAGTCTTTGGATCCCCTATTTACTATTTTTCCACCGGTACCTTGTGAAGGGCACATTGACGACATTGTTTTGGGCTTATCACGTTATATGGCTGATCATCCTACACTAACCTCACCGAACGTACTCCTATTTTGACCACATCTCTGCTCGTTGCAGTGGCTCCTTGGTACAAAAATAATCCTGCCATTTAATTCTTATGATCCGTCAAAGATACTTGTATGACACATATCGACGGTCTTCAACATGTCCTTACTCGTTTTCCATACTTCTCACCAACACTGGAAAACGTCTCCTTTATTTTGTTCTCCTTGTTACGGTACTACAATTGTGGATCTTTGTAGTTGGCAAATGTACCTCAGTTCTGACAGTCTTTTTTCTGAAATCTGTATTGCACCCCACTTTTTAAAACTGTATCTTTGGAGCAGGCAGATTTGTCGACTATTTTGATTCGTTTCCTTATCATGGTAATACTTGTGTGGTTTCTGACATTGATCCTCCTTACTTTTGACTTCACTATATTGATTTTGAGTTCTGCTTATCTTGCAGCTTGACCTATTTTAGAGGTGTTCCTTAAACCTGCTGTGTGGTAAAGAAAACCAGGTGTACCATTCCCCGCAAAGTCCAGATCGTTAGATTTTGATGTAAACTTTCGTATGATCTCATTCTCAGACGGTTCGTCTCGTAACCGTCTCGTATTTGAATTACGAGCAAAAATCTACTTGTTTTATGTTTGATTGACACCAGCTTTAATATAAGACCATTTGCAAGGTTTTCCATGATCTTCTGCAACACATTAAAAGTTTTCATAGAAAACGTACTCACTCTCAATATGGTATCCGGTGTTTGCCACGTTTCCTTGTTATCTATAATCTCCGAAAGTTTTGGAATATGGTCGCTTGCACGCAAATAGTCATTGATATTCTGTAATGTGGGAACGTAGCCTCCAGTTTGCCTACCATTCATGTGATCTGCTTTCTTCTACCTTTCTAAAGCCACTGTTCAACATTCCATACAAAATAATTAACTCCTCCCTTAACTCCTGCACTACGGGATCTTCTCATTTCCTCATATTTTCACCATAGTTTGATTTACTTTCTGTGATGCAAACCCGATACTTGACTACAGAAGCTTGGTTGTAATGTAATTAGTTCTGGAGTCATATCTATCCTGAATCATTTTACTCCGAGTGTTACTTCAATGATCGCGATGACCGCAACCACTTCGCCATATTCTAAGACACACTTTGCATCATACTGTAATACTATATTACTGTCCTGCTATCATACTGCATCATACTATACATATTGCAAATACCTACTTTGACTGATCTTATTAGAAAACGATGTGCCCCTTATGATTTGCTTATAAGGTTTTACATTTTACTGGTTTTTCCAGTTATCATTCATCCATCGCAGCCGACGCCCTTCTATTATTTGTAACAGTCACAATTAATTCGACCTGACTTGGTGTTTATAGCACCGTTGACACTCAGATCTTGTGCTACCCTGCCAAACAGAACATGTTACGGTTTGACGTAACATTCAGGCGTAGTCATGTCACTTGTATCTTCTGTTGAGTGACCAGGCCATGGGATGAAAAGTGCAAGTATGCGGACTTCGTTTGTTTTGAATGGAATCACAAGTAATTATCACTAACAGAGGCAAACGCATCATCATCATCGTTTTGGCCCAAGTATCCCTACCCCCTGGTATTCCTGCTTTGACCTTCGTCATCTGTCACCACTTTTGTGAAATGGGCTTACATTTTAGTGACCTGTTTTAGCACTGGTTTTAGGCTTAACTACTTCCCGTGTGAGCCCTTGGACATCCTGTTTCTTATGACCCGTGTACTTCACTCGGTCTCTCAACTTGTGAATAATGGTCGCAGTTCACGCCGGATTTGACATAGCTTCACTACATTCGGTTTTCGTAACACATTGTATTTTTGTATAGAAAAGACTCCCCCTCATTCAACCCCAAAACCCAGAGAATCAGTAGAATATAGTTTGCCAGATTTTTTATATATTGAATTGGCCGGGATGAGTGGTCCTATCAGGAGAACAAGATTTCATGTGGCAAAGCTCTGAGGTTTACGGAGAGAAGCAAACCACTTCACCAGGTGGTCATAAGATGTGGTTCCATGTTGGGTGACGAAGATTTGGATAATGCAAGCGAAGCTATCATTTTGTTGGTTGGTAGAGGTAGTCAAAGCCAATTTTTATATGTATAAATATTGTTATCTTTTGTTATATTTATATGTTACATTTATATTTTTTAATTTGTATACAACAGTTAGGATAGCAAGTTAATTTTTTTTGCCTAACTTATACAGCTTTTCTTGTCTCAATAGATAGGAGAGGAATGTACTGGTGCAACTAACAGTACAGAATTGATTAATGATGCTGAACATTTACTGACAGCCCATCCAGCCACCGAACATATTGTCGGGTTTATGAAGACAATACTGATCGACGCAATGCACAACTCACCACCAAAGCAATTGACTTTGCTGGATACAATGCTTGAGGTATTTTCCCAAAACATGATATTGTTACTAACCTATTCCAATAAATGCTGGCCAAAGTTTTGTTTCAACTGATTGAATATTTTATTGGAGTGTACAAAACCGCCCCTACCAACCTTTTATTACCTTATACATCCTGCTTAACTTTGGCTTTAATTAGTACATCATTTCTTAACTACTTACCGGACATTTATTGTTCTCTAGTATATTTTATTTGTTTTGTAATAAAGAAGCGTTACATTTTTGTGGAGATTTTTTATTTTATGGAATCTTATCATCATAAAAAGTGTGCTAATGACATTTTGACGCGATTGACTCTTATCATTTGTAGCTAAAACAAATGAAGCATTTTCTCCTTCAAATGGAACAAGATCAAATAGGACGTGTTAAATTGTAGCCGACGTTATTCCGCTGCCTTTAATATGAGCATTATCATATAGTCTGTGTATTAAATTCCAGTATAACGAAGTATATTGTGAATTTGTGCTTTGGATTTTTTAATACCAACGGCACTTGCTAATCTGTATGACCATTTTTCCTCTTGTATGCAAAACAAGAGGGAAAATTGTATCATTTTATAGATCCCATCGCCATCCTTGAACGCCTTTTAATGATAGTTGGACGTGATTGTCCCTTTATTGAATTTCTAGCTAAAGGGATCGGAGCATTTTCGAGAAAAAATATTGACGTGAAATAGGAATAAAATGCACGGCGCTGTGCTGGATTGACAGGATATTATATATATGACCTTAGCTATACAGTGCTTCTTTTTGTTAAATTTTTGTGAATATTTTACTTCTCAGATTTCTTGTTTATGTTGGTTTTGTTGTGTTTTTTAACACCAGGCATACCCTTCAACTGCGTCAACACAGCTACAGAAAGTTTTTCAGACAACCATTCTCTGTTCAGTTATTGATGAAATCAGTGATACGAGTCTTGCATTTGAACCAGATGCACCAAATCAGCAAGCGTTTTCGCGGTTCGTCAGTAATTTGTCAATATTTGCCTCCAAACTGATTGACAAGCTCTGGATAGGTATGTAATACTGATGAATAAACTAAGAGTGTAAAGTAATTCACGACGAAGGTGTTTTCACAAAAGTTTAAGGGGAAGCTTTATACAGCTTGTATCTGAAGTGCTATATTGTACGGTGATGAAACGTGGGCTTTGAAATAATGTAAATAACCGACCGTACAGAGTTGCATTTAGTTGAGATAAAGGTATCATTTGAGTCTTGGAGGCAGAAGGTCTTCTGAAGAAGTAAGATTGGAATGTCGAAACTATCAGATTTGGGGTAACAAATGCTTCTCAGATGACTTAACAATAGGGAGAGAATGAAGAATAATAACTGGGTCATTCAGTGCAGAAATTTCAACATGAGATGTGCCAGATGGAGAGAAAGAACATGTACGAAAAGAACCATTAAAACAAACCATTCCCGTCCATGTCGTTATTGAAAAAGCACGGCAAGTGGAGATAGCAACTATGATGAGAATTTAAGCTATACTCATTTTCCGGGGTTGGGTAGTTTTCATTGTATTTTACGGATAATGTACACGGCCTTGTCATACAGGATTATATTATTATTATTATTATTATTATTATTATTATTATCATTATTATTATTATTATTTTTATTATTATCATTATTGCTGTCGAGCGGTGGCGTGCAGACGTCTCTGTACACGGCTCTCGTTTAATCGCAAAATATTTGCCTAATTTTTAAATATTACAAGTACAATTTCATATCAATCGACTCCTCGTCGCACAAGGATTTTATTGGAATAATGTTTGAGTTTAGTTTTCGATACTTTTTGCCACTATTTGTAGTTTGCAGTTTCTGTGGAAAGGAATTTCAATCGCTTGGACGCCATGTCTGGAGATGCAAAAAACGGTTACAGGAAAACACTTGCAATCCCAATGGGGAAATTAACTTGCCATTGATTAGGAAAAACAATAGAGACAGTTATACTAGTAATGTGACAGCTGGTGTTAAGTGTTCATGCGGAAAAGTATGTAAAGGATTGAAAGGATTAAAAATTCACCAAAGGAATTGCAGAGTAATTAAAGGCTTTGAGGAAGACACGTTTGAACAAATACCTGAAGACATTTCAAACAAT
>RDPX01000029.1:1829818-1850743 GCA_003991215.1 Morbakka virulenta | reverse complement strand
TCAGTTTCTTGATAAAGTCTGTTGTAGACAGACGAAAATTTGAAATAATAAATAAAAATTTGATTTACTCAAGTAAATGTTGGCATACTTTCTTTAGTCATTTCCTGTGTCAAATATTATTGTTATTAGCTGAAGGAGTTTGTCAGTGTTGGTTTGGCATATTTCCTGTGTCGAATATATATAAAGTCCGGTTTGTTTGCAAGTTTATGTGGTTGTTTTGAGGCATGCAATTCCATTTATAACCCCATTTTTCTGTTGTTTTGAAATTGTTTTAATAGGTGCAAGCAGAGCCGGTTTATTCTCGCCTTTTTTGAAAAAAGGAATCTTGATATGTTTGTAAAATGTTTTTTGTGTTTTTTGACGTTAAGCAGTAAATTTGGCAAAAATTGACAAATCCAAAGTTATGTAAAAGACTGTATTTACATAGTACCCCCCTATAGATTTGCGAAGAAAAAATTTTCCAATGAAGACTGCCATTAAATGCGACAAAATGCGGCAAAATGCGGCAAAATGCGACAAAATGCGGCAAGTCAACAAATAAACTAAAAGAAGAACACACTCGATAAAGAGAGTTCCATACAGTTAACAAGCGTCTTTTTTTATTTGCTTGTTAGAAGACTATAGATTGTATAAGACGGTAAAAGGTGAGAAACATTTAATGTAAATCCTTTGGTTAAGATTAAATCACTTTGGATCGACTTGAGGAGACTTTAAAATGTGACCACACGAGAAGAGAATTATTGTTTTTTAGACTATTCCAGGCTTTCATATTTGATACAACCAGTGACAACCTTTAGGCCAAGAGCTCATTGGAGGGACGACCTTAAGAAACAGCAATGGTGACATAAGCAAGAAGCAGAAATTAGACAAAGATGAAAACGTTTGTGAAGCCCATCTGCCTGCAATGTCACGAATAGCGCAGAAGGAGAAGACGAAAAGACAACCCATTGTTAGGAGTAGTAGTACGAAAGCAATTACTTTTTTAAAATAATCACCAGAGTATTTGTGGCCAGGTCCGTAATATGAAGGGCTCCATTTCGACTAATTCTTTACTCAATTGTATATTTTTGAAATTATTTGCATCACGATTTTGTGCTGCACACGGAGATTAGTTTGTTTTTTAACAAAAGGCAAAGCAGCTTTACAACAAGAAGTTTAACTTTAGCCATCTTCTGTATCTTTTCTAGGGCAATTGGTTCAGCAAGACCTTTAACTCTGGATTTAAAGTCAGCAAAGTAATCATTTTTTTATTTCTATAGCCATTTAATATCGCTTTTAATTCGACTGACTTAGAACCGTAATAAGTTAACAACACTTTTTGGCGATGAAGCTGTGAACTGGTCAATGTATAAAAGGTGAACAATCATGCAGGAACAAACTATTCGTTACACTGCACTGAAACTGAAACCATACTTTTTGAACTGATTAGAATCTGAGGTTGTTGATTGTTATCTGCAAGTAGATAGCAAAGAAAACCTTAAAATGGTGTTTTATTTTGAGGTTTAACAATATTCACCACCCATATAGTACTTGGTGTAAATACGACCGTAAGCATAGTAAAATACAAAGTGTAAATGACAGTATTTTATGCTTCCAAAAATTCGTTCTAAAATATATGTGACAAAAATTACCAGGCCCGATTAAATCAATCTCTTGATGGTACTCTACTAGAATAGAACCGATAGTAATAAATTCTTCTAGTTTTGTGTAATCCAATAACACAATGTAACAGCATTTTTGCTTGACACACTTTTTCGATGTTTTCCAATGTATTTTTGTGCGCTGAATCCGAAAATCACATTTATTTTTCTCAACCATCGTTCGTTTCTATGTTACTGAGCATAGTCACTTTTTGGAAAAATACTTAAAATTAATCAAAAGCTGAACCTAACAATATTGCAGTACAACAAGACAATGAACCACAATGTAGCATTATTATGATAAATAGCAAGTTTACACCATTTAAACGATTGTGAGAGGCTGCCAGCTAAATTTGCGAGGCCTATGTAAAGTGTAACACACTAGGTAATGTTAGTTATTAGCATAGCATAAGTACAGAGAGAATAGTTGTTATACATATAGCTATCAAATGCTGTCACACCTGTAACTGTAGAAAATGCGTGCTCTATAGCTGGAAGAACTTCGCCGAACGTGATTGTCTTGAGTGCTCCGATTTATCACTTNGAGGAGGTAATAGAATCTTCTTGCGGTCCACCAAAGCAGGCCGGACAACATTCAACTTTCCTGGTTGCAAATCTTCCCTGGGAGGCCACGTTTTCCGTCTATAGTGCTCGTTGTCCGCCCTACTATTCCACAAGCATAAGAAACATGAATATTTCGTGTATCCACCTTGTAGTCCCAGCAAAAAACATATCATCTTCAAGTCACCACAGACATTCCACTTGAAACTGCTGTATTTGATGTTGTCAATGAGCTGTTTGACGTTTTCATAATTCTCCTTCTTGTGTACGGAGTGAGCAAGAGGAATTGATGGGTGTTTGTTGCCATTATGTAGTAGCACCGCTTTCAAACTCCTTACAGAGCTGTCTATGAATAAACGCCATTCGGAAGGCTTGTGTTCGAATCCGATAGCCGAAAATAACCCGTTTACATCCTTACAATAGCACATATCATTACTGGTATCAAAGAAGCTCTCAAACACGACATGTCGTTTTCGGTACACCGACACCTTACAGTCTCCTTTTAGCAAATTCCATTCTTTTAATCGAGATGTTAGTAGCTCAGCTCCAGACTTAGTTAGCCCTAGATCTCTGATCAGATCATCAAGTTCCTGTTTATTTGGATAGTGAGGTTCAGTGCTACACGTTGGACGATAGGCTTCATCTTGACCTTCAGTACTTGTAGCTGTTGAATCATCAGATGATATCTCCAACGCAGTTTCAATCTAAAAAAAGTTGAGGCAGTGAGTTAGTGGCAAAATATTTGAAGATAGGTTTATGATTATTGCTCAAAAAAATGTCCAAATTGATTTGTGCAACACACTGCTGAAATCACTAGATACATCGTACTTACATTTTCGGGAGGCTGCGGTACTGGTAGCTGCACATCATGAGAAACAGGCGCTCTGGATGACGGAATGTCAGGATAATGAAGAGATGTTCTTCCTTTTCCCTTCCTATACTTTGAAACATCGATCATGCAGAAGAAACAATCGTCATGATGATTGCTTTGCTCTCTCCATACTCGTGGAATTGCAAATGGCATTACTCTTCCTTTATTTCTAAGCCATCCTTCCAGGCTTGATCGGCACGTACCACATATGACATGCGGAGCCCATGGCTTATCCTGATCGCCCATTGGCATCCCAAAGTACAGTCGATAGGCTAACCAAGACTTATTCCCTCTCGTGATTTTATAAGAGACTTGCTTTCTGGTAATGTAATACCCACAAACGTAACAGAAATTGTTGGGAGAGTTCTTACAGGTCCTGTTTATGCTAGACATCGTAAAATTAAGAAAACATCAATATTAATATCCCAAGATGAATCCTGAGCAATGTTGAGGAAACTTTTCACAAAATATGAAGCAGTTATGAAGCGAAGGTAACGCTTGTTTTCTTATCACCTTTCCCATGATTGAAATTATACTTATTATGCTGCAAAACACTAAAGGTCATTGTACATCAACAACTTTGTTCACATCGCTCTTATTGGTGCTTGCTAAATAAACAAACAAACAAACAAAAAGCGCTGAATTAGCACAATGGTAGGAGCCTAGACGGGAAGCTTAGACATCTAGTCGGCTCAATATAAGTTTATGTTTGATCAGTTAACATTAGTATGCAGCGACCCGTTCAAGTTCAACTTTCTAAAGATTCATTGCTGCAAATCTGTTGTTTTTTCTTGCGTAATCAATTCTCCAGACCAAAATGAAGGCACCACAAAAATGCTAGGTACCAAAAATGCAAAGATAGCACTTGTGGAAGAACGAACGATGCTACAGAAAAACCAATAGCATATTTGGAATCAGCGCAAAAAACTGATTCAGAATCGACAATAAAAATGAGTCAAGCAAAACTTTTTTGAAATTTTGTTACATTGTGTAATTGATGAATCATAGCACTTTTTAGAATCAGATCATTAATACTTGGATGTAATTATTTTATGATATGAAAAATATTTTTTTTTACATAGATATAAGAGCTTTATCATGTCATGAGTGGCAAGCTTTTTCTGAGCTTTCAAGAGATACTTTATCTCATATACCCCAACTGCTATACTACTAGCACTTACAGCAGGATTGTATTCCAAATAATTGAGGTTACTACTATTGACGGACCCCAATAACAGCCCCAAGTATCCATGGTGTGATTTGAACTCTCCCCTTTGAATGCTTTTCACGCCATATATCCTCTAGCTTTGGTAAGAGGTTGTCTCCCGTTTCACCCATGCCGTTCTGAAGAGGGTAGTCGGCCTTGGGTTAATAGAAGCATATTTAAATGCGGATGCTTCTCACTGTACCCTTACTACCAGTTGCAGATATTCCTGATGCATTCGATGAAACAGTGGATAATTTACCAGAGGACTGCTTAGAACTACCATCATATTTATATGTTTAGCTGACGATTGTGAAAACATGAAGCTGACAGTTCTAAACTAAGTTTTGTTGATTTTTTGTCGTCCACTATATATCACAATTTGGAGGTCATCTTAGAAGAAGTTGGCACTGAACAGTTCAATTAGGATTTGGTTTCGATACCTTGAATTTCTAAAATCAAGTTTTTAATGGTACACGCAGAACAAATAATGTGTTAGAAGACTTCCACAGTAATTTCCAGAAATCAGTATCCTCATTAAGCCAATAATGGAAGTTTATAGTGGGATTGTAGCAAGAGTAGCAGTAAATTCTACACCTAACAATACCTGTCATGGCAGGTCACACGAACGCCCAGCAACGTATCAGTAACAACTTGTAAACGAAATCAACATCATTTTAGTAGAATAGTAGAGTGCTACCAAGGTTACAAGAACAAAGGAGAATGCACGTTTATTTAACTGCCATAGCGCATCTTATGAATTCCATAGACAAGAAATAGAAGATGGAGAGTGGACCATCTTGTTGAATACGGAACTTTCCTGGATTTTAAACGTTATGTGGACAAAATTTGTTATTTGCGGACGATGTTATGGACATCATTGTACTATAAGCGTGGTGGAAAGCGGGCGAAAAGAAATCGCCGTGGACATTTTCTCCTGTAAGCTTAAAATGAACGCCCACGAGAAGCATCTTTCATCAGTTAGATCACACCTATTCTTGTGCCTGCGATCATCCTGTGTCTTGTAACTTTCATCCAAGTTAACAGTAATAGCTTTATTTTGTTGGAACACATCATCCACAAATCGAGGAGAAAAATAGTTTATTTAGAAAAAATCAATATATGTATTCGTGTGCAGTCACACCCATGCTTTGTGAATATAGTGTTAAAATCACAGATGGATATCTATTCTTACAAGCCTCGAGTTTTGACAGGAATATGTGCTTTGCGAAAGAAATGTCGTGCCCATTTACACTTGTTAATGATTGGCACCTATAAATTTGAACGTAAAAGCAAAGAAATGCAATGTCTCTAATATTTGTGTATTTCTATATCTATTTTTTTTATGCTGCAGAGCTCTGTTAGGGGATCAGGTGGCCAAGATTTGGATGAACTTTATCTCAGCAGAAGAAAAGAAAAAGGCTGAAGCTTGGACACCTGCTTCACAGGTATAAATGTATATGTCATATTGGTTGCAATATGTATTGAAATTTTATTTTATTAAAAGGTAATTCACAGTTTGGTCATGGATAACAAAATAGATTCACAGTAAGTTTGGAAGGATCCCTATTGAGCCTAGCTTACAGACCCTGTGCTGGACTGATATAGTATTGCAACAAAAGAAATGTCAGTTTCTCTGTCAGGGACGGGGGAAACTGTGCAATTCCAGTGGGCTGAATATTAGAGATCGTGCTCCGTCATAGTCTGTTTTTTAAATACTATAGGGGATACTGAAAGCAAAAAAACGTATGTAAATTGGGGACACTACTTTGCGAGCAAGAATAAATGGAATGAATTATGGATTAGGGTGACTAGACAGCTTGTTTTGTTCGAGCATGTTATTAGAAACAGTTAAAATCACCTTTCTATTATTTTTGTCTATATTCTGAAGCTAGTAACAACTGGATTTTAACCCCCTTCAGCCAACGCTGCTTTTGATTGGTCTAGAACTTTCAGATAGTTATATTTTTAGTCATCGTTTTTCTATTTTCCAGATTCTTTTTGTTCATTAGATTTGTTTGAGGACCATGGTGAGTGCGAAAACCATGAATTCCAGATATTTTGGGGTTCATTTTGTGGATTGGATCCCTCATAATAATCTGCCGACAATAAAATTCCAGTGTTACCCACGAGCTCACCATGTATTTTCAAATATCAGTAAATTAGTCACAACGTCCGCCCAAGTTTTCTAAGCGTTGTATTTGACACATGTCACCCGTTCCTTTGTGTGTTGTTAAACGGTGGTGTACATCATACCGATGTAAAATATAAAGACATAAGTTGTAATTGGGACAATTTGAAGGCTTTCTGTATGGCTTGTGTAGATATGGGTTTAAGTACCCCTGGTTGCTGTGGTTACGCGTTACGCCAACGGCTTTTGGAACCACTGACGTCATGTATTGGATAGAATAATAGTCAAATTGACTAAAGAGTAGTTTGTTGGATCACTATGCAAGTTACTACATGGGATTGTAATCCAGGGAGACAGGGACGGATTTTGCCCAGTGATTCCAATATTCGAATCTAATTTTTTACCAATAGACGGCATCCAGTTTGACAGCTACTTGACAAATGAAAAGTCGTGAAAGTACAGCTGGAACATATCACCTCAGTTTTTTTTGTCACGTGAAAACAGGAGTTAGGTTATCTTGTGAAATAAGTTATGGAGTAGTAATGTTTAGCTCATGATCTAAATAGTTCTCTAAACACTGTTTATGATGCTTTTTATAAAAGTACTTTTTCTTTTATTGATTAAATAGCTTTAAACAATCCAGAACAATTTTTTGTTCTCTTTTATTTTCAGAGCATGACAAAGCGGATTTCGGTCGCGCGCTTTTCACGCAAACTGAAAAAAGATAAGTCATCAGATGCAAAGGTTTCTGTCCAGGTACGTTTAGGTGTGAAATGTAAATACATATTAAATACATATTAAGTCAATATTTTTCTTCTTTATTCCTACATGCTAAATTATTTTTGCTTGTGTATATAAAGATAAAATGATGGAAAATTAAAACTGCTCTGAGCTTTGTTCGAACAAGTTTTGATAATGCATTACCAAGCTTGTTCTTTATATAATTCCAAGGTTTCTATTTTTATTTGATATATTGGTGTGTACTAGAATAGAACTTAAACCGCTATTGCTACAGTTTTTAAACTTAATCTTACTGATGTTTTTAAAGATTTGATTGATATGAGAATCGTGTTAAAAATGTTTTAACTAAGACAAGGTTCGATGAGAAAATGGATATCAAGGTTAGAAATATTCATTTTTCCTTTTCCTCGCCTATTTTTTCAGCCCCAATTGTTATTGGATGGGAATCTTAAATCAACATGAATCAACAAGATTCTGTCTCCTGGATGAAAATCACGGAGCACCACTCACTTGTATTGTTTGTCATTACATGTAGACGTGCGTAGGTTTCTTTTCTCCACTGCTACAGCCTATTGTCCCGGCATTCTCTTACCTCTGCTTATCCTTCGTCTTCGTTGGCCATCCAGTATTGTTCTTTGGATATCACCTTGTCTTACTCCATAACTAAAGTAGCACAGGACCTATGTTATTGTGATGGAAAGCAGAACCTTCACGGAAAAAGGTTTTTGGAACACGTTTTCATTTCTTTTTCTCCGAATCCAATTTTCTCGCAGTATTCTCTAGCACCACGGCTCTTAAACGCTTCAACCTTTTAGCTGTACATCTTTGATATTGACCAAGCTTCACAGCAGAAAAGGAGGTTTTACTACACATATCCTTGCATTAATCATATTTAGAGTCCATTTGAGTCGGCGACATGCTTTGACTAAAAAAGCAGAATATCAATTTTTGTGTTGTTAACTAGAGGACTACAGTGTCGATATTGGTATTAAATCACTTTCAGATTAGATGTTCTTCCTTGTTCATTCCTGCATATCATTTCAGACTTCACGTTTCATGATCCTTGGCCTCAAAAGTTTCCTGCTTCTGTTTCCCTTCCTATCTAATGGTTGTTTCTAAATCTCTTTAAAATGCCTTATAACAGTGTTATTTTGTGGACAAAAAGGAATAAATTAATATATCAAAAAAGATTTCGACCAAAATAAACGTGATTTTAATTGCGGTATTTATATTGCATTAATTATATATTATATTGCGGGGTTTTTTGGGGTGTTTTTTTTTCAGGAGGCGTTGTCTTGGAATACAATGCACCTCGCGGCCGTCAAAGCACTGTCATCATATCATCTTGAGAAGCGTCAACAGGTATGTTTGTTGTATTTGTTTTTAATATTGCCGTTTTTAGTACCTTCCACGTTATAGTATTTTCTAGTTTTTTAAACTTTAAACACTGAAGGACAGCGGATGCTTTTTTACCCCATAATTTTTAAAGCTACTTTAAGACACATTTTATGGAAGAAAAACCTTTTAACCTTGAGTTTTGAAGTTTGTCATGGATCTAGAGACGACATGTGTCGGGCTTTTTCACTGCGCCTAGTCATGGAGGTACAGAAGTCAGAATTCTCAGAAGAAACGTATCTGTACGTATTTATGTATATATATAAGTAAACAAACGAAAATAATAGAGTTCTGCTACCATTTACAGTGCTCGATGGAAATCCAGAGCGAATATACAAGGTAAAAGAGAAAAGAGAAAGCTCAAAACTTGTGTAGAGAAGTTTCGTGTCGTACACTCATCAGCTATACTGGTTAAAAAACGTTACAAAAACCACACACACACACACACACACACACACACACACACACACACACATAAAATAATAAGTTAATAAATAATATGTTGTTAACACTTTAAATATGTTAGTCTTTTGGTTTGTAGTTAGCGAGGAGGAATTTGTTCATGTGGCAACATTTACAATTAGTTCACTTCTTTTGTTTAAAAATTCGCTTTTGTCATGGTAGTTTAAAATTTCTAACTTTTCTTGTAAACAAAGTGAACATGTGCGTGCATTGGTTGTGTAGGTTTTGGCGTGTTTAGTTATCGCCAATTTCAGCTTTGGTGTGGCTTTGTGGTTATCTTTCATGCCCCATACGTAGAAAGATAGTGATGTACTGTTTCTGTACTTCCTGTTTGACAGCGAATGCTTATGGCCATTCCATCTGGTTTTGAAGTCTTTCTCTGTTTAGCCTATGTAAAACTTCTTCGGAAAGTTAGGGGCGGTTACTTCACATTTATAAATGATTGACTCTTTGCGGCAGTCGCCATTTAGGGGGCATTCGTCTTGCTTTCTGCAATTACATGGTTGAGTTTCTTTGCTTGGGTTGAGATCTTTCTGTTGTGGTTCTTGATGAGGGTTCCTATGTTTTGGGTGCAACTGTAGGTCACTTTGACATTGTTTCTGTTGAAAAGGTTTTTCAGGTGGTTTGCTTTGAAGTGTTTTTCGATTAGTAGGAGGAATTTCTTTGCTACGTTGGTGGATACATTTCTGCTGAATAGGGGTTTAAATCAAATGATATTACACGAGCGGTTTCTTTTCTTTGGTGGGTTGGGTTGGGCTTGGAGTATTTCAGTTGGATGTTTTGTAGCCGCTTTTCTTCAGTGTCTCTTCGTATTCGGGTTTGGCGGTATCGAAGACGGTTTCATTTGAGGAATTTTTTGGCTATGGGGGTTGGAAGTTGATTTATAATCTACTTGGGGTGGTTGGACGATGTATGAATGTAAAGCAGGGAGTCATTTCGTTTCCTGTAGGGTTGGTGGGTTTTGCTTCTGAGGTTGAGGGTGACGTCGAGGAAGTTGGCAGAATAGAGTCCCCAGGTGATTTCTATTTGGAGGTCAAGGGATTTCTATGACTTGATGATGTCTTTTCTGAGTTTGTGGATTGCTCTTGCACTGGTGTTTCGAATAATCATGAGGCCTTTGACCTCCAAATATGATAAGTTTTATTTGACAGTTGAGGTCAGCAGGCTCTTCTTTTTTTTACTTTTTTTTTTAGGTGTATAAATTCCTCCATGCTTTGAAGGCACTTTAGCGCAGAGGGTTACTTTTCTTTCTTTTTTTATTCTGCATGTGTTTTTGAATCTTTTTTGATTTCTTCACTCCCCCAATTTTATCTCCGAAAAGATATCCAAACTCATAGTATGCCATTTATAATGGAGAAACAATTTGGGCGACTTCCAGTGACGTGGCTGAAGTTTGAACGACAAACCTCTTGCGCGGTAAATTCTTGATTTTACCACTCAGCCACCACGGCACTGAACATAAGCCCGGCCAAGTATAACATTTGTAAGATAACAAAGCAAATAGAGATAAATGGGTGCAAGATTTTGTTGCCCTTAAAATAGAAATTGCTGATTTTCCATCTAAAATAGCAACCGAATCATCTTAAGGCCTTCTCATTTACCTTGGGGCATTTAATGCAGCGAATTTATGCAGTGAATCTATTCAATAATAAGCTTTGTATTAAAATGTCTTAGGAATACATTCTGTATAAAATTATTCCAGTAGCTAAAACAATTGTGCCCATCCATTGTTAACTGTTCTGTACATAGACGATCGTATTTGTCGCCATGATAAGATAAAACTTGGTGCTATTTTTACAGGATAAAAAGCGATTGAGTTTGATAACTGGTAGTTATAAATGGGGCAGAGCTGGTATGTAATCACCCATCTCACCAGGGTTCTTCCACACTATGGCTTTTACATCATTTATTTCCCTGTACCCCGATTGGGTACAGGGATTATTGATGGATACATTTGTCTACAAAATTTCAAAACCTCTCTGCTTTAGGGCACAAACTTCACTCCTTGTGTGGATTTTTGGACGCCGAACCCGAGAAAGATAACCGAATTGGGCGTTTAGGTCTATTTTTCAAGATATTCAGATTTATATAATTTACAAATAAGTAATAACTCAAAATTGCACTTTTTCCATGCATTTTTTCATGCATCTTTCATGTATTGTTTCTTGGCTTGCCTCATATAACAAAGTCCTGCGTGGTGGTTCCCTTGAAATTGACCAACAGTAATACGGCAACATATCCGTGCAATGTTTGCCTCAATATGGCGTTGCCATAGTGGCAATACCTTGTGGAGAATCCTCCCCATGTTTGTTACTCATAGCACAATAATTCAATGGTAAGATATTGTAGGGTGAGTGAAATAATGTATCTTTAAGGGCATATTTCAACCCAGTCATTAGTAGGAAAAACATGTGTTTAAGCTCCATGATTTTAAAAAAATATTTAAGACCATTCGAAAATTGTACCACCCTGGCTACCGTCTTCCAGAAAATGTGCCGTCAAATGCATCCATCAGGAGCTCACGAATCCTAGAGCCGACAAATATGCCATATTTGACATTTTTTCACTCAGTTTTGAAAACTATCCAGCAAGATACTGAAAACCTTGTCCTTCTTTATCCAAACCTTTGACTAAAGTTTTCATCGACCTTCTTTTATGTAATATAGTGACCACAGAATATTTACCATCTACAGGAGGAATATTTGTAATTTTTTGCATCAGATTTTAGAGACACACGCCTTTGTGAGCCTTTCCTTTTACGGGATAACCGTAAACTCTTTATTTAATTGTACACCAACAGATTAGAATTAATTACACTCAACAATCATTCTATTTATATCCATCAAGAAGTAGTAAATTGATCATTATCATTGAAACTGAATCCGCTTCAAATGCACTGATGTCGTTGGATGGGGATGTTTGCAGGTAATGAGTTTACAATATTTGTAATTTTCTGCTTTTTTTATTAAGGAAATGCTACTACATTTTCAGTCTGCTGAGAAAGCATGGCGTGCAATGGAGATCGAACTTTTGCGTGAACGTGGCATCTGGGGTCCACAAGATCCATCACCACTGCTAAAATATTCACTTGATATGACGGAAGGTAATATTTTAAAGAGTACATAACAGAAGAGCAGGACAAAAACTAGCAGCTCTGTCATTCAGCTTAACAGACCTTTGTTTATAGAGAGATTTGATTCATTTGAGTCTGTGTATTCTTATTATAGAATCTCTTATTTGATATCATACGATAAAGGTTATTTGTAACTGAATGTTGTTATGTTGTTTTAATTTATTACTGGTTTGGTTACTTTTGGTTGAACAAAGGATTCGGAAGTATTTTAAAGAGTAGTAGTTGAAGTGGCTTTTATTTTACTTGCTTATCATTGTTTTCGAGGTACTTATCCCATACAATACAGAATAATTATTACCTCCACCAAGGAGGTTATGTTTTCTCCTGCGTTTTTCTGTTCGTCTGTTTACTTGCTTGTTTGTTCGTTTGTTTGTTTGTTTGTTTGTTCGTTTGTTTGTTCGTTTGTTTGTTTGTTCGTTTGTTTGTTTGTTCGTTCGTTTGTTTGTTTGTTCGTTTGTTCGTTGTTTTTTTTTGTTTGTTTGTTTGTCAGTTGGTGTGCAAAAATAATATAAAAGTTATGAACGAATTTGGATGAAAATGTTTGGAAATGTTGATAGCAGCACAAGGAAGAATTGATTAAATTTTGTTGTTAATCATGATCACAGTCTGAATGAGCAAATTTTTGAAAGGATTCTTTATCATTTGTTTGTATGTTTGTTTGTGTGGAAAAACTGTAAGCCTTTTGAATAGATTTGGATGCGATATGGGATGAAATGAGCCCCGGACGTTTCCAATGTTTTCAAGTGGTTTTTTAATTATCTTTAATTGGATTTTTTGCTTTTTCTTTTTCGCAAATTAGGCCCATTTAGGATGAGAAAAAGGCTGATTAAAAATGACACATTTTATCTGCAATACCCTTACCGAGCAGGCGCAAGTTATTTGGTAAGTTCGATAAACGCGTTGTTTTGTTGTTTAAAAGGGAATGGTATTAAGTATACTATATTTGCAGTTGCTTACCATGCCGTGACTGACGCTCTCTATGTCCGTTGATTTGGATGGTGATTTGAAGAATATTTTTTTATGTCGTTTGTGGCCGCTCTTGGCAGAAACGTAAGGGGTCTTGCTGATTTTAAACCCAGCCAAGGGCACCAGAAATCTAGTGTGAAATTAAATGGTATATCTCGATGTTCAGTTCTCATATCGAAGTATGGCAATTGCACGAAGGTCTATTATTTACAGAGCCATTTATCTTTTTAGGTTTGCTCAAATTTGAATCCTTGATAAGAGGACTAATATAAATACATCTACACCGTGACTGTGATTTAAATAATCTAATCTCAAATAATTTTTCAATATGCAATTTAAATATTAATATACTACCCACCATTCCTGTGAAACATGGATATCAGGATGAGTAAATAGAAAGTTAAAAGTCATAAGGTTATATACAATATTGACAGACTTAGTCTAACAGGGTACCACAGTTGTTAAGGATTTGCTTAAACCTTGTTGCATTTTTGCATACACGCATTATATATATATATATATATATATATATATATATATATATATATATAGATAGATAGATAGATAGATAGATAGATAGATAGATAGATAGATAGATAGATAGATATAGTATTATTGTTTTCTGTGTAAATGACCCGATGATTTGTGTTGGTTTGGAGTTAACTTCTTGTGCGTGGTTAGAATCGCCCTCAGCTTATCCGTCACTTTCAACTCATCTATTTGCATGTCGTAGCCGTTGGTCGGCATTTCTGTATTTTTGAAACAGCTGTAGTAGGATCTGGGAAATTGTGCTAGTTTCTTTTGATCCCTGAATTAGCCCACTTTTGATTACTGAAGAATTGCATTTGATAGGGTTTGCATTCGGGTAAGGGTACATGAGATTTTGGATCCTGTCATTTTGCCTCAGCTAATTGCGATTTTATTCTGGCATTGTTAAAATAATAATAGTATATAACATAATTTTTAAACTGCTTCAGTCAGTAGCAATGAAATTTGCTAATTCCGTTCAGTTTACGATATTAATCGTCAAAGAAGATATTTTACTTATGGCTGCTTAATATCAACCCGTTGTGCTTTCTACTGCCGATATAATACCACATGGTAAACGTTAACTTGGCATACACTTACGTAAACTGTGAGGAAGAACACATTACCCAACAGACGGCATGGACAAAGACAACACCCACGTTATCTAATCCTTAGTTTCACAGTTACAATTTTTCCTTTAAATATGAAAATACCATTTTATTTCTTTGAGTAACTAGTATAAACATGAATAGTAATAGCAGAAATGTAAACTTTGGTTTTAACCAAAGTGGAAATTTAAATTTTATGAATGTCTCTTTGATCGGAGGCTTTAGAAAATGTCAGGAGTTAGAGACTTTTATGATGAGAATCTTGGTGGGATAAGATTTTAAAAGTGGACGAAGATCGTATTATATCTTTAGTGTGTTTGTGTAGAAATATTCCAAATAAACCTGCAAGCTACCATCCAGAGGTTATATATTTTTGAATGCCCAACAAACGTTTCTGGAAACTTGTTAGTGTTTCAGTCTTTCTCACCTCTAGATTATTAGAGCCCCCACCTCGTTAATTGTTTAAGGTTGAGCCTGTAAACTGTAATTATCAAATTCTTCCAAGCAACATACTTCTTACATTTATGATTGTGCCTTTTCCCCTGTTTACTTTTATGAAGGTTTTTTCGCATGTCGGTTGCTTTTGCTACCAATTTATTCAAACGTGGACTTTTACAAAGCCCTTTCTTATCCGTTTAACTGTCAAGATATTTCTTGCCCCGTTATATATGCTTGACCTCGTTTATTTGGTACCCAATAGTACATTGGAAAGGGTGATGAACAAGGTTGGGAATTTAGGGGAGGCGACGCAATTCCTAGAAGCAGATGGAAAAGATTATTCGAGCACCGGAGCCTCCTATATAGTGTGACTAATTTCGTATAAGAAAGAAAATGTGCATAATTTCAAGAATGTAGGCTGTATCCAGAGGCACGACTACCCTATTTAAGCTGTTGATATAAAAAAATTTTACGCTACTGCGTCACTAGGTAACCTAGGATACGTATGTCTACGTCTGAAGTCCGGACCAGGACCTCAGAGGCGCAGAGCACGGCGCAAGATTGATGCGGTGCCCAAAAGTGCTGAAATCTGAGCACTTGGAGCAATATTAGGGATCTATATATATATATATGTTTGTTTGTGTGAGTGTGTATAAACTAAGGCTTGAATTTATACTGCAGAGTGCTCATTATTTGTTAAAAACCAAGGTGCATTGAGGTACCTTATCTTCATAGGAACAATCACACATCACTCATTTGTTGTTTTTTATGCTTCGCTTCAGAGTAACAAGTACAGAACAGCGACTTCACGAGACAGCACAGCACTATTTCAAGTATGTCAAAAATATCTGACAGATGGCAATGAAGTTAGTAAATTGGAGGCAGGTACGTATTGAATAAGTCATCAGTATCTTCTCATGTTAGAAGATCTGGTGACTAGTTTTTTTTAATCATTTATACCATTTGTAGACAACAGCCATTTTGATATTTGTTGAACATACGAGTTGCACGACTGCATTCCGAAGCGACGCACAGTGTCGGCCCCCGGGCGCTGTGAATAGGGAGCAAGGGGTACCGCAAAGGCCCCGATTGCGGCTAAAGAAGCTAGGGAAGACGAAGCGAATGCGAGTGGGAACATGGAACGTTGGTAGTATGACAGGAAAAGGCCGTGAACTGGTTGACGTCATGAAAAGGCGGAAGATGGATATATTGTGTGTCCAAGAGACTAAATGGAAGGGTGACAGATCAAGGGAAATAGGAGAGGGGTTCAAGCTGATCTACTATGGTGTTGACAAGAGGAGGAATGGTGTAGGAGTAATTGTAAGTGAGGACATTAAAGCCGATGTGGTGGAGGTGAAAAGAGTAAGTGGAAGAGCTATGAGTGTTAAGATTGCCACAGAGGAAGGAATGCTCAACGTGGTAAGCGCATATGCTCCCCAGGTAGGATGCTCAGACTATGAGAAGGAGGCTTTCTGGACAGAATTTGAGGAGACTGTGAGAGGTATAACAGCTACAGAAAGGATCATTATCGGAGCAGATCTCAATGGGCATGTGGGCAGGAACGGAACAGGCTTCAGAAGGCACCACGGGGGGCAAGGATACGGAAGTCGGAACACCGAAGGAAGGAGGATATTGGAATCCGCTGAGTCGCTGGACCTTTTCTTTGCAAACACTGGGTTTGAGAAAAGAGAAGAGCACAGAATTACATATTGCAGTGGAGGGAACAGCAGCCAGATCGACTATCTCGCAGTCAGATGTAGGGACAGAAAGGAGGTTTGCGACTGCAAGGTGATACCTGGAGAGCCTGTAGTAGGCCAGCACCGCCTTGTAGTCATGGACCTGAAGATACGCAGGAAGAGGAAGAAGCAAGTGAGGAGACCAGGCAGGTTGAAGGTTTGGAAGTTGAGGGAAGCAGCAACTGCGGAAGAATTCAAAACTGCGGTGCTTCAGAGGAAAGGTCAGGGAGGAGCGAACAGCGGGGAAGAAGAATGGAGGAAGATGAAGTCCATCCTGGTGCAGGAGGCTACTAGGGTATGTGGAAGGAAGAAATGCACGAAGCCGACAGTTCGGGATACGTGGTGGTGGACAGATTCGGTGCAGGAGGCAATTGAAAAGAAGAAGGAGGCTTATAAAGCAATGAGAAGATCCCAAACGGCGGCCTCTGTAGAGACATACAAAGTGTGCAAAAGGGAAGCCAAGAGGGTTGTGGCGCGAGCGAAAGCAGAGAGCTGCAAGGACTGGTATGCAGAACTGGAGACAGTAGAAGGGCAGAAGAAGGTGTTCCGAATTGCAAAAGCACGCGAAAGAGCAAAGGGCGACACAGGGGATGTTACCCTGATTAAGGACAAGGATGGAAACATGCTCTCGGAAGATTCCGCGATCAAAGGGAGGTGGCAGGAATACTTCCAGGAGTTACTGAACACGGAAAATGACAGGGAAGAATTGGAAGAAGTGGCTGTAGTGGAAGGTCCAGAACCCCAGATCACAGCAGAGGAAGTAAGAAGGGCATTGAGTAGGATGAAGGAGGGAAAAGCTGTGGGCCCAAGCGAAGTGTCAGCTGAGATGTTCAAGGCATTGGGCGAGGAAGGGATACAGTGGCTTACAGAGCTCTTCAACATGCTTCTCACAGAAGATGCCATACCTGAGGACTGGTGTCAAAGTTGGCTGATCCCGATATACAAGCAGAAAGGGGACATCCTGGAATGCAACAACTACAGAGGAATAAAGCTGCTTGAACACGCAATGAAAGTATATGAGAGAGTTATTGATAATAGGCTGAGAAGTAAGGTAGTTATTGATGAAATGCAGTTCGGGTTCATGCCAGGGAAAGGAACGACAGATGCCATATACATCATGAGGCAGAAGCTGGAGAAGGCACTTGAAGGGAACGAGGCCACCTACCTCTGCTTTGTCGACCTGGAGAAGGCCTACGATAGAGTACCGAGAGAGGTGATTAGCTGGTGTTTGCGAAAGAGAGGCGTGACAGAGAAGATGGTTCGCGTGGTCAAAAGCCTGTACCACAACTGTACAACATCCGTACAGTACGCGGGCGAAAACACGCAGCCTTTCCAGATAGGCGTAGGGCTCCACCAAGGATCAGCCCTGAGTCCTTTCCTGTTTGCCCTGGTCATGGATACTGTGAGTACGACGGCAAGATGCGGCATTCCGGAGGAGCTTTTGTATGCGGATGATCTGGTGGTAACAGCCAAGAGCAAGGAAGAGCTGGAGCGAAGGGTACAGTTGTGGCAGAGAGAGCTGGAGAGCAAGGGACTGCGAGTTAACAGTAAGAAGACAGAGGTCATGGTGTCCAGAAAGGAAAGAGAAGATGTGAGCATCAGAGATACCAAAAACGAGGAAATAAGCCAAGTGAGCCAATTTTGTTATCTAGGCTCAGTGCTGTCAGAACAGGGTGGGTGCCGGGAGGATGTAAGCGGAAGGATTAATAAAGCATGGAAGAAGTGGAGGGAAGTCAGTGGGGTTGTCTGTGACAAACAGATGCCCCTGAAGTTGAAAATCAAGATCTATACAGCAGTCATACGACCTGTGTTGCTGTATGGTTTGGAGACGGCTGCACTGAGAAAGGCGGAAGAAAAGGCCCTGGAGGTAGCAGAGATGAAAATGTTGAGGTGGATAGCTGGTATCTCGCTCCTTGAGCACCGGACAAACGCAGACATCCGAAGGTTTGTCGGAGTGGCAAACATCTCCAACAAGGCAAGGGAAGCAAGGTTGAGGTGGTATGGACATGTGATGAGGAGGGATCAGGAGAGTGCCATTAAACAAGTGTGGCAAGCACCAGTTCAAGGAAGAAGGAGCAGAGGCAGGCAGAGGCTCAGATTGGGAGATGTGATCAAGGAAGACATGAGGAAAGTAGGAGCGAAGCCAGAGGACTGCATAGACCGCCAAAAGTGGCGGAGACAGTGTCGAGCGGCCGACCCGTCCTAGTGATGGAACAAGACCGCAAGGAAAAGAAGATTCCGAAGCGGTGCGTTTATTTTCTCCAAACGTCAGAATTAAGGAACCGCTACGTAGAATTTTCTATGCGGACCCTGTTAGACTTAAAAGCGAAAGTAAACTTCCGAATTGGGGAGGCACTGGCTACCTCCAGAAGTATGAAACTCATGGTCTAACAATAGTACCTAAATATGCTGTTGCTATTTCTAACAGTACTGTGCAACCAGACAACTTAAAACATATCAATAAAAGAGAAAAATATATTAAATTAAATCCTTCAGACAATTTTGACTGACAGCTTTTCTTAATGTTATGTCCAGATATAATCCAATCAATAGCGAGATCTTCGAAAAGACGTCCACAAAACAAAACAAGTAGGGCGGTATAAAATGTCAAATAAGATTTGCACGGGGCATCCTGAACATGGGGCAAAACCTCAAGTCCCAAATTTTCATAACATCGCAATCAACGGACAAATAAGAATGACGACGACTAAATCAAATCCACTATTGTGTACGCAAAGATACGATCATTTGGAACATACGTATCAAAAGAAAAATTTCCAAGACGTGGCTGAATGGAAAGGACTTCCTGTCCAATACACTATGTAGTGCCTAAGGAGTTACTTCTTAAGACTGAAAAACGGGTAGTATAGGAGAGGGACATAAATGACCATAGTTAAAAATCTGAATGCGAAAACAAATCTGTAACTGACCATAGAGACAATTGTACTATGTATAAAAGCAAAAAAATTATTTAATATTTTTACTGGATTAAATCATAACAACAGTACTTTGAATTGTCTGTGTATCATACCGATGTCGAAAGCAAAAGAAATCACGGATCGAAACTAATTGGTAAAGTTCTCTATTAAACGAGAATTTTCCTTTATGGTCGTGCTGTGACATATCATGATTTGTTTTAACTGGACTGACAAACTGGATTATTTTAATGCATCAATGTGTTGGACCAACGACCAAAAAAAGTCAACTATTGACGTCTTTAAATGCCACACCCAACGAGTTGTTATTCATCTTGCTTTTCAACGAACTATCTTAACTCTTTTGTTAAGAATTTCATTTTCTGGCTTCAACTAAGTTATGCTGTGTTAATTATTTACATGGTTATTGAAACAATTGGAACCTCAGTATGGGGTCAAACAAAAGCACCCAAATAGATTTTACATTTTGTATTTGCTGTTCTTTACATGCTATATTCAGAGATTAATAGATTTACAATGTATTATTCTTGAATTTGAATACCTTTTTTTTTCTGTACACAACAGATAGCTTTTCGTGGAGCCCAAAGTTTAGTTTGTTGGATGATTTTGAATCCGAGTCAACACTTGAAGAGGTTCGTGTTTGTATTTGGCCAGTCTTTATCTTCAACCATTTGAGACCATTTATAATAACAGGTTGTTACCCTGACAGCTGTCTTTATTTCATTCCTTTTTTTGACCCGTAATATCAGGAGTTAAATGATGATTGTCGTAAATATGATCTTATATTTGGACAGTGGAGCTTAAATAGCGTTATGACTGATAAAGTTTTATTTTGAGCCAAATTATACTTGAAGCTCCTGGACATGTAAGATCTATCAGGTATTAAGAGTAGTGAATCGATATAGACAAAAAACTTCTTTTATCAATTTTTGAAAAACATAAAAATTCATCTGTGGTTTGAAATAAAGGAAGATAAAAGATAAATAACAGCCATGGATATCCATCTAAGATGTAAGAATGCTCTGTACCACTGTGCTGCATTATTTCGTCTTGCGTTTAACCACATCTGACAGGGCCACATAGAACTGTATATTTTACAGGATCTATTTTCACGGTTCGAGGATCAGGAAGACTTTCATAATAAGAAAATTAATTTCCTATTCACTTAAGGTAGGGTGGCAAAATTTGGATGCCATTGGTGCTTGAGATGGTAATAACACCAGTGGATAGCCTGGTAAGGAATTGGCTAGAGGGTGACCTAAAGATATAGATACTCAGAGAGTGGTAGTGTTACTTTATCTTTTACTCATTACTTATGATAACACACGTTAAAAAGCAAAGTTGGTTTCGATCTATGTAAAGTTGGTTTCGATCTATGTAAAGTTGATTTCGATCTATGTGAAGTTGATTTCGATCTATGTAAAGTTGGTTTCGATCTATGTAAAGTTGGTTTCGATCTATGTAAAGTTGGTTTCGATCTATGTAAAGTTGGTTTCGATCTATGTGAAGTTGGTTTCGATCTATGTAAAGTTGGTTTCGATCTATGTAAAGTTGGTTTCGATCTATGTAAAGTTG
>RDPX01000029.1:1785669-1829087 GCA_003991215.1 Morbakka virulenta | reverse complement strand
TTTCTATTTAGAGTTGGTGTCGATCTATGTAAAGTTGGTTTCGATCTATGTAAAGTTGGTTTCTATCTATGTAAAGTTGGTTTCTATCTATGTAAAGTTGGTTTCGATCTATGTAAAGTTGGTTTTGATCTATATAAAGTTGGTTTTGATCTATATAAAGTTGGTTTTGATCTATATAAAGTTGATTTCGATCTATATAAAGTTGGTTTCGATCTATGTTAAGTTGATTTCGATCTATGTAAAATGTTCCAACCAAGACTATGTATTGAGATGATACTTTTTTTAAATGTTTAAAGAGCTGTGTATTTTAAGGGTATTATTGCTCTAAAATGGGTTAATTGTCACAGACCTAGCTAAAAAGTTATATTTTTGGAATTAATATGTTTCTTCGTTTTTGTTATTGGTCTAAAATGGAATTTGCTATGGTTGGAGCTATTAAGAGTTCTCAACCGTTTTCCCACCTATTTTTTATTTGTTTTAAATGTGGCCTTATTCTGTCATTATAGGTCAACAGTCAAACAATAGTCCAGCTGCTAGAAGCAGGTGAAAAGGTAAATTTACATAGATTTTCATGGTATTCTGATTGATTTAACAGTTAATCCAATATTATTTTATGGAAAATGGAAATTAAATGAAAAAATGCACCTTTTGGGGCGCCATCTGTTGGTTAAATACAACACCCACTAATTGATCTTTGAAGAAAAAGGCTAAGAAACCATAGCCAAAAGAAAATTGCTAAGGTGGCATGCATTTAACAAACAAACAAATGCTTGTCTTCTAGCAGACGTTACAGCACCTGTGACACTGTGTCCAGACATGTTGGACCACGGATTCTTGAAACAAAACCTTTTGGAAAGGCTGAAGATTTAATACTACCCCCGTCAACCATAATTGATAGGCTGCGTGTACCCATCAAAGGTCATCATCTAATGTTGCATGAAACATGGACGGGGTATAGGAATACCTGAGGCATTTTAGCTACCAAGGTATCCAAGCAGCTTATTGTAAGGATGATCTGGTTAGCTCGTGGAGGGGGATTTCATAGAAAAAGTTAGCTAAAATGCCCTGATCGTGTTCGAAATTTGAATGATAAATGAGAGCTACTTTTGAAGCTGTGTGTATTCAAAAGCTGTGTTAAAAAAACTTTTTGTGTGAGAAGAATGCCAAAAAAATCCCCATTTTTGAACCCTCTAAAATCAAGGCATTGGCAAGTGGATTAATCCATACATAAAATAACACATTACAATTTTTATTGAAAACATGTTGCTAATCTTGCATATTTTTTTACCGATGTGTGTAATCCAGTTGGAGACTCAATAGATTATTTTAAACATGTGAAGGTAAACAATACAACAAATATTCATTATTTTGGCTTCCTACTTCCTTTAATCTTGGAAAAGCTTTTTTGAGGACAAGCCTCGCAAAGAATTACCTTGCCCCCCCCCCTCCCTCCTTAAAGCTTTTACACAATGTACGTCTGTATGTTATCGATGTGTCACCTAAAACTAGAACACGATATGTTTGCACTCATTGTAGCCCGATTTGAAATAGACATCAGCACAACAAGGTGACAGAGTCACGTTTAAAGACCCACCTTTATTTAGGGTTGAACTGTTTGCAAAAGCGGTGGCATGCACTTTTTTCGCTGTTTTAGGCTTCACTATGCACACCATGCGCACTTATTTTTTGCGTAATGGACGGATAAGCAAAAATGCAAGGTAGTGATATGTAATATATTAAGTGGAGAGGTGTTGGGATCTCTTTTAAGTGTTTACTTGGAAACGTCAGGTGAAGCGTGTGGTCTTGTATCCTGTCTCAATTGAAATCAAGCAGTAAAATATAGCAAGGGAGAAAAAAACCAAGATTCTTATGAAGGCATGCGTGGCAGTGCCCCCATTCTGCAATGTTTGAAAACACCCCACCAATATTTGTAAAGTATATCTCATTAATGCAAATGCGTGAAAGCATCACCACTCACAGTGATCCGAAACAGAGGTGAAGGAGATGATCTGTGCTTTAATGAAGAATACTGAACTGCTGTTGTACCCGGTCTGTATGGGACTTTTAATTAGGTCCTAATTGCTGTGATGTTTTTTCTAGATAATATTTCAGAGTGTTTTTAATTCTTTTTTGATGTTATTGCAACATGCTGGTTGAAGTCACCGTGACTTTTATGCATTGTAATGTATTTTATAGGTTCCGTTGGACCGATACTGAATACACTTTACTCCCAGTGGTCCAGTAATTGTTCTTGCGAGAATTAAAAAGTGGTATTAATAATGTTAGTTGAATATTGCCTGACATTAGAGATATGTGAAATGTAAAAGTAACCAGAATTTTGTAGTGAACTAGACCGACTAAGGTAGACTTCTTAGAATGTGTGGTTGCGCGCCCAGTATTATATCGACAAGGCAAGCTTCCTTTTCATCATGTTAAGTGTGTCTATTGCACTTTCTTGTCTTATAAAAGTATGCCTTTTTATTAATATTCCTTTTTCATTTATTTTCTCGTTTGGTGCTGTAGATTTATTCAATGTATCGATGTGCTAGGCTTCAAGGTCTTGACAGTGCCGAAGGTTTAATCTTATTTGGCAAAAGATGTTTCTACCTGATTGATGGCTTCACTTTGCTTTCAACTGAAAAGAAAGACAAAGCGCCATCGAGAGAAATCAAGGATATTGAGAGTCTACCTGAAAAGTAATTCTCATTTGACTGTGTTTTCTTTTGTTACACTGAAACTTCAACTGTACCTATAAGAAATACGGCTTGATTGTATTTTTCATTAATACATTGTGATTAAATGAACAGGAAGTACTGGCTCAATAAGCTAGTAGCGGATATAATGCTCCGACATTTTTAGTGACAAAAATGGGCACATTTTTATTTCCCCGACTTAGCTCATGGTAATTTATTACCTTAATCTGCCAGTTTTTATTTGGATGCTGAAGTCTTGATGTTACCCTTATTTCTGCATCAGGTATCATTAATTCAAATGTTTGAAACCATGGGTCAGCTTTTGAGTACATGGTGTCTTACATTTATCCTAATACGACTGAATAAAATATTAGCAGCAATTTCGTTTCCGAAAATGTCCGGTAGGGTATTCTTTTGTTATGGTGATCTTCAGGAGCCTGCTGTGCGAACCTAATTAAAAATGGCGTCAAGGCGTGTTGATTATTTGCCCAAAGGCCATTATTGTTAAAATTGATGTTGATATTGATATTTATATTTATATGGTATTGGCCTTATGAAATTATGGGCACGGCATCATAATGAGAGCTTAGAGGTCCGACAAATAACGGTTTGTTCTTGCTGGAGTTAAAAGATGTCTAATCGTTAACTACCAAATAGAGGTCGTGCACTTGGACCCGCAGTGGTCTTACTGACAGCGTTAAAATGTATTATTTTAAGTTTGTTTTGCCTACAAATTAATTAAACAGGGTCTGCTTTGTAAATAGATACGACCATATAATGTCATGTTCAAATTATGTATTTTTCTCATTCATTCCTTGTTAATTTCTTTGGGGTAAAAGTTGCCTGACCCAAACAGATTTTTAACACAATTCTCTTTTTTGACATTGTGGTTATCAATATTTATTTACTTATTTATCTACTTATTTATTAATTTATTTATTTACTATATATTATCTTACCTTTCTTTTGTTTTCGAGGATGCACGAGCCATTAATACCTCCTGCTAAAGGAAATGGAGCACTTGAAAGATCGTGAGTAAAATTTTAGAAAATCAATTGCTGATATCATCTTTAAACTTGTATGTTGCCCCATCTATAATGCTTAGAGGACGTTACTGTAATAAAAGCGTTTTCGAAATAGTGCAGAAAAGTGACGCTGTATGTTATATCTCTATTTAAACATGCGAGAAAAGCTCCACCAATTTGACCAGTGTTAGCTTTTTTCTATTTTGTTTGCCTGCATTTTAAAGCATTCAGCATGTTACTCCAAATTCACCAAAAATATTTTCTCCACAAATAGCGTTAATAACTGAACACAAGCAACTGTGTGTATGGATCCGTTAAGGAAAAACATGTAGAAAGATGTTGAGCGGATCCGTCGCTAGCAAAAAAGAACGATAAGTAAAAATGATACATATTGGAATGTTTTGTGGTTTTTTTTGTTTTTTTTTGTTTTGTTTTTTTGTTTGAGGAGCCGTGGCTTAATGGTTAGTGCACCTGCACAGTAACCAAGAGTTCCGGGTTCGATTCCCCGAGCTGTCGAGGGGAATTTAGAACTTTGCGAAAAGAAAAAGCCATTGGTTGGCGTCAGGAAGGGCATCCGGCCAAAAAATTCCTCACTGCCAAATCAAAGTCCCTGTGAAGGGCACCGTCTGAGCCCCAATTGCTGGGGAAAAATGACGTTAAAACTAAAAAAAAAAAAAAATTGGAATGTTTTTTGTTTAATATTATATTAATATATTATATATTAATGAAAGAAAATTCTGCTTATCATTTTCTAAACAAACAGTAACCCCTTTCTTTTTGTTGTTGTTGTTGTTGTTGTTGTTGTTGTTGTTGTTGTTGTTGTTGTTGTTTACTTTTGATTTCAAAATACTTTAAAGTTCGTTAATTTTCAAATGCCCAGAGTTGTTTGATCCAACATTAACGATCTCTACTTTTTGCTTTCCAGTTGTATTCGGATTAATTTTGAAGAAATCAGTGAAGTGTATAAGCGACGATACATATTACAGGTAATTCGATTATACATTATAATTATTGTATTTTATGTGTAAATAAATAGTGATAATGTGTACTGGTCACGGTCGATGGTGTTCATCACATTATCAGTGGTTTCTCAAGTATGTTGGGATGTGAAGTAGTGGTGCTCTTTTCAATTTAGGGCTTTCACCCTAACCAAGGCTTGAAGCTATTTTAGCGCCAAGGGTTACTTTTCTTAATTGATTTTTTTTTCTTTGTGCTTGTTTATCGTTTTTTTAATTTGATTTCTTCCCCTCCCAATTCAATCTCCGAAAACATGTACAAACGCCAATTCAGGCGCAGTACTTCGAGGGACATGGCCGGGGTTCGAAACATAAATGCGTTGCTTGGTTAGCGTTTCGATATAGATAACTAGTTGTATTAAGGCGATAACAAACAACGAGGGATGCTTACGCTTGGGTATTCTACCTTTTCCAACACACATAATTAAAATACGTAGTTATACCTTACGTAACAGCAATATTTGATATTTTGAAATAATTAAGGTAAAATTTTAAAGAGCGGAAATTATTAAAACTCGTGACATTAAGTTTCTTAAAAAGGAAATGAAAATATTACAATATTCTTAAATTTGAAACCAGGCAATAAGTCCTAATTCATCTTAGGATTTTCGTGAATGGAGCCCCGCAGACAAATACGTCATGCTTACTATCCCATGGTGTTCAAATGTTCAGATGTTAAGACGTTCACCCTTAAAATCAATCGACTAAGGACGGCAAAGAACAGAAGTCGTTGAGGTTCGATTATCCCCATCTCTCAGAGAAAGAACAGGCGGTAAAGACGGAAGTAACTTTATTTTTAACCACATTACAAAATATTCACCATAGCCCTGCCTCACCTATGTCATTACGTAAAAGGATGTTACAAAACCCGGCACCAGGAATATTAATTGCACACCGCAAATTCGACATAGACTCTATTAGCTAGATTTTTGAAATTATTTTTTCTTCTTTAGGAAATTGTTACATATTACCATTTAATACCGTTTATTCCCCCGTAGGATATTGCAATGGAAATATTCTGCCACGATGGCAGTAATCATCTTTTGGTTTTCCCGAAAAAGGTGGCTCGAGATAAAATATATGTCCGGTAAGATATTGTGTGGCGGTTTTTGATTTGAAAGTCGATGTAATACACGGGCTGTAAATCGTTTGATATTTATTGTAGTTTATGTTTTTTTATCGTACGTTATACTATTTCTGTTGTTTTGGTGATGTTGTGTTGTGCCCTGTTATGCCATGGCATGGCATGTCATCTTATCTCCTCTCATCTCATGGAAATGCAAGTTTTAGTCTAAGCACAGGAAGTTTAGCTTCAGCTATGACCCTTTTACAGTGATTTCTTGCCTCAGTGAATAACCGTTTAGTAGTAGGAATTTCTAACCATGTACAATATATTTTCGTTTTTAGATGCCAGAGAATGTGTACAACATCACTTACAAATGCTCAAGAATCGGTCGTAGGGATGAAGGCCGATGCGGATGTTGAAGCAAGGTAATTTTTAAATTTGATTTTAAAGAAAAAGGGTTTTTTTCGCAAGAAGAAAGTGTCCCTCAGCTTAGATATGCATTCATAGTGTCCTCTTTGTATTACTATGAATATTTTTTGTAGGATTATTTCTTTTTTGTTTGTTAAAAGGGTTCTGGTTATGAGACCTATTTGGGGTTATAGCATGCGTATGATGCTGGTAGTTTTATTGATCCTTTTTCATTTAGTTCTTTACAAGGTTTACATACCTTACCGAGAGCATATTCCAGGGGCAATGTAATATAGTATAGTGTAGTGTAGTATAATACAGTATAGTATACTATATAGTTTTATAGTATAGTATAGTATAATATATAGTATAATATAGTATGGTATGGTATAGTATAGAATACTGTATTATAAAAGAGTAAAGTATTAGTACATTACAGTGTAATACAGCATAGTGTGATGTAATATAGTATTTCCTTGGTGTAGGTCCATGTATAGTGAGTTATACTACGATATTTCCAGTATAATATTGTGTCAAACAGTTTTGATTTTGTATATTGTAGAAATAATCCAGTGTAGTGTTGTGTAGTATGGTGTAATCTAGTATTTAATGGCACGTTTTAGTGCATTAAGGATACCACAAGGACGCCATGCTCACTATACTCTATCTTGGAGACGTACAGTTGGAGGGAGGAAACGAGCAAAGCCTGTGAAAACGTTACAAGCCACATTCCAAGATGACTTGAAAAGCCGAGGTTTAATTACCCAAAATGCTCAAGCTCTTGCTGAGGATCAGGTCCGCTGGCGCCTTCTTGCTGCCGAATGCCCTGAAAGGACCGGAAGATAAAAGTTAAGCTAAGCAGTGTTGTGTAGGTAAGCAGGAAGTATCCAATTGAGAATCCTTAAAGGAGAAAGATGCATAAAGGTGTTCAACCTGCTAGATTTTCACCTTTTATCTCTTTGAAATTGATTATTTAATTGATTATATATTGATCATCAACACTTCTAATTTGTTCTAATGTTGTTCTTAATTGAAAGCTAGTTTTTATTTCCATCTCCAATATCAATGGTTGCCAGTTAATTTTTCCCCCTCCTATAGCCATGGACTTTTAGGTTCGTTGATGGGAGAGCGGTCAGTCACACAAAGATGGGAGGTGTGTATTTTTCATTCTGGTTTTTTATTTCATTTCTTTTTAAAGTCGTTTTATTTCTTAGAATTTTGTTGTTTATGTGAACTAGCTGTTACCAGCATATTCGATTATAGGTATTGTATTACAATTGAACTGCATGTTTACTTTTCGTATCTTCTTACCTTTGTTTCAGTTTTAGAAGCTCAGTTTCTAGAGCACGTGGTCGTGATACCCACAGGCATTAGTTCGAATCTAGTTCGGTGTAAATTTATTTTTCACTTTTCTACAATTTCAAATCCTCCTTAGCTACATTATATTATTTTCACTATTTCTTGGCCCTCCATGCCAAGGGAAGTCGTCATTCTATAGAAAGTTAAGTCCTGTATGTGAAGTTGGGATGTGATGTCCAACGATAGGGAGCCTAGGGAAAGAACGGTGTATTCAAATGAAAAATGGCCTTGCAAAAATGATCTGGTTTAGAACGACAGCTGATGTTTTAGATGGTAGACTATGTGGCTGTAATAGCCACAAGCATTGGTTCGATTACAGTTCTGTCTACACATATTTTTTCACTTTTACACAATTTCAAATCCTCCTTCTCTATAATTTAGTATTTTTGCCAATTTTACTTTTTATGCACAAGAAAAGACTACGTTTGAACCATTTTTAGGGTTTTACAGCCGTTGGTGTTATTTTGTTAATTTTTCCACATAAAATTTACCATACATTTTTATTTTAATAAGTTTTTAACTTTTACACCCACACGCATTGAAACTGATTAAAAGTAATTACCTGTTCCTCTTTGTTCGTTTAGGATGGGAGCGGGTTTGTTCTCATCACATATATTTGTTGTTGTTTTTTTCAGAAAGGAGAAATAAGCAATTTTCAGTATTTGATGCATCTTAACAGCCTAGCTGGTCGATCGTACAAT
Source organism: Morbakka virulenta (assembly GCA_003991215.1). Lineage (NCBI taxonomy): Eukaryota > Metazoa > Cnidaria > Cubozoa > Carybdeida > Carukiidae > Morbakka > Morbakka virulenta. The sequence goes on along the minus strand of RDPX01000029.1, from coordinate 1,820,819 downwards.
GACTTGATGCAGTACCCAATATTCCCATGGATACTTGCTGACTATTTAAGTGAAGTGAGTGCCTTTGTCACGCTACCTGTGTCGTATGTAGAAGATCACGTGGTTTGATTATGAGTAATGCATGAGTAATGCATCCTGGCATTTTGGTTGGCATTGATCTTCTTTTGTGTATGGTTATGTAGTGCATGTGCCGCTCATTGTTGTACGTAACGTAATATTGCAGTATTAAGATGGATAGTTTAATTGCCCATCGCATTAAAATTTACTGTAGTTTGCGATGTCAACGAAGGAAACTGTTCCAATGGATGAGGCTAAGAGGAGAAGAAGAAGAAAAAAAAAAAAGGAAGAAAGGAGGGAACTTTACTATTAGTACAATTGCAAACAGCGTGTCCAGAGCACTTAACGATTGGGATGCACATCATTTACCGGAACTTGACTTGTTTTATTGTTTATTGTCAGTACACCTATTCTATAAATTATAAGTTCCCACCAAGAACAGGCTATCAGTACGAAATATCATTAACAGTGTTAACAAAATGTACACACAAACCTGGACGATGTAATTTTGTAATCAGGTGAAAGGTTGGTGAAAGTTTGATTGCTGGAATTCGCTTCTCGTTGGTAACACCTTCGAGAAAATGTTAAGATGTGCTGGAATTGGGTCTGATGTACTTGGTAGATAGAGATAGATTTGCTGAGTGTAATTTAATATTTGTTTACTTCAGCTGTAACCAAACAGTTCGAATTAATTGTGTTATTTTCAAAGAGAAACAAGTAGAAAATGTAGGTTGCACCAAACTGATTCCAAAGATGTGTCTTGCTGCCGTGGCTGATTCGAAACCGGTTCAGTTAAACTTTTCGCATGCCTTTCGAAATTCTTCCCTGCATTTTTTACGTTTTATAGATTTAAATGAAATAAAGCCTTTACTTATACTTCTAAAAGTTTATCTTGCCTTCTTGGAGACATACATTTAATGAGCTAAATTTGGTGCTAATACTAATAGAAAGTACACAAAATCCCTCACGAATAAAAAATATAGTATTTCATTAAGAATGCCTTCAACGGAGGACTTGTGTTTTTTGTACTTAGCTTGTTAAGATATTATTACACCAGAAATTAAGTAAAAACAAGCGTCACAAGATTATATATACGCCAGTGAAAAAATGTGAAGCTCGAACTACTCTACCGAGTATCGTTCGATTCTTAAAATAGTAAAGGGCAGATAACGACATTTTAAAGTGCTTGGTCTTTAGCAAGAAAAGGGTGAAGTGACACACTGTCTAGGTTCAAAATACAACAATAATAGAACCCGAACACGCGCTACAAGACAAACCGGCCAATAAAAAAGGACAAGTAAAACTGAAGTTTTGTGTTGTTGGGTTTTTTTTGCAGTTGTTTATTGGCAACTGTAATCAGAGTTTAGAAAATGAAAAATCTAAACAGCCCCTATGTTGACCCACCGGTCTTGTTGTTCAGCTTCTTGTTTATCGTTTTATATCATTGTTTTTATTTTCCCAGGTAGCTGCCTTTTTTCCTTGTACGTGTTTGGCTTTTCTCCATGCTCCTTCAATTTTTCATTTGTGGCCCCGTCATTTATTTCATTGTTTATTTTATGGAGACGTAAAAGATGCAATAGTTTTATTTGGACTATTTACTCTCTAATAATTCGAAATGTTTATTTCATTAAATCATAGTTGGAATTTCATGTCTTTTTTGTCTTAAATTTTGTTATAATCTTTGAATAGATTTTAACAGATGGTAACCAAAATGGACTTCCTGTTTAGCTATTCAAGAATATTTATTATTTCTTCTACAGGAACTCGACTTGGGAAACCCTGCAACATTTCGAGATCTGTCACTGCCCATGGGTGCACAAGAAAAGACAAGATTGGCTCAGTTTATGAGGAGGTATAGTGAATGGGAAGATACGTCAGGTAATCCTAATACAATTTGTTGTTGCTCCAGAGTTTATTTTGTTCTTCTTCGTCTTCCTTTCGGCTTCTCCCATTGAAATAGGGACGCCACAGTCGAGACGCCTCTTTCGCCATTTCCTTCTGTCAGCTTCCCTCTCTCAACAGCGTCTACCGCTGACAGGCCATACATTTCCATAACCTCCATGATGGAATCGGAGAATCTTCTATTTGGACGCCCTCGCTTTCTTCTTCCCGGAGGTTGCATTTTCGTCACCTTATTTCCAATGTAATCCTCTTTTTAGTAGATGATACTTGTACTACAGAAATATAACTGGTTAAGGATATTGGAAATACTACTGGTGGCCGAAAGAAATGGATTTCATACATTGTACTAGTAGACAGGCGGCGTTGATTTGGCTTCTTATGTTGATTTTTATAAAATTTCAGAGTAGCTTTAGGTCATGTAACTGGCTAAATTATGCTTTAGATAAATAAAGCTTGAGATAAATTATGCCTTAGGTACGCGAATATATTCGCAAAGGAGAACATAGATGATAATTTTATTTAGTTTTCATTTTCAGACTTGGAAACAGCTATTGTCTTCTCTTTTTGCTTTGAGATAATTAAATACTATTTTTTTAGGAGACACGCCAGCCTACTACTACGGAACGCATTATTCCTCAGCCATGATTGTTGCATCCTATTTGATTCGCATGGAGCCTTTCACACAGCATTTTTTAAGGTTACAGGTATGATGCAAACCAATTGTTTATCTCGACTCTTCGGTTCAAGTGGGCCTCACTATTGATGACCTCGTTATTGGTCATGGTGTTGATAATCAGATGCAAAATTGAGATAGTTATTGTTGGTCTGGCACGCGGTCAACTTTAAAAGAGACGTAGTTACTGTGATGCGCATGGCTAAATAGCTAGGATTTTTGGTGTTCACTAAGATGATCTCCGCTTGATTCCTCGGTGAAAAAACGGAGAAGAAAATATATTCCTTAGTATCCCAATTAAAATTTTGAAATTTTCCACAGTTGTGGGTTTTTCATATTGTAGCCATACACTATCTCTGAAAGATTAAACGATGACCCTGCTTTCGTGTACTTACATTTTTCTTACTTAAATAAGCACATATGGCATTACATTTTTTTTGGGGGGGGGAAGGGGGGTTATTCTAGCAAGTAATTTTATAGAAGCTATAGCCGCTTTAATTTTTGTAGACATTGAGCAAATTCTTGTTGAAAGCTAATAAGAGAAAAGTTATTTTTAAAAAAAACTAGGGAACCGTTTAGCAATACAAGCAATTCGAGAAGAATTTGAAGAAAGACATTTCTCATAAAATGTCTTTCTCAGTTAAAAAAATATAATTATAATTATAGTAATTAAATTTATTTATTTTCATTGAAGTTAAATAATGTGCACTAGTTACTTCTCATTAAGATATTTAAGTAGACAAACTTGAACTTCATGTTACATATAAAGAATTTATTTTTACATTTTCTCTGAAAAACCCAACAACACTTTTTATTAATTTAGAACCCGTTTTATAAGGACTCTGAACCTAAATTTTATCGTGAATTGATAGCAACTTCAGAATAATATTAGGCATGATAGGGATCCAGGCCAGTATCATAATAACAAAAGATAAAATTCTCTTTAGTGTCGATGAAGAATTGCCTCTAGCAGAGTAAATTAGTTTCAAGAAGATTGCGATAGTGGCATCCGTAAAAACAGGAGGAAAACAACCAAACGATAACGTGATGGATAAAACGAGAATGGTCAAATGGAAAAAAAGAAGGTTGTGAAATGCTCCAGACACCTTTTTTATGAACCCATGATTTCTGACGAATTTGGAGAAAAGTTACCCCAAAATGGTTTGTTTTTTCACACACTATACATACGGTCGAATAAAAGTAACGAGTGTGAAGCTTTTTAACTGAATATGTAATATTATATTATTATTTACTGCGTACCTGGAATGTATGACCTATCCTGTTGCAGCTTTGTCTGGGTAAAGATTAAAATGGTTGCTCTATTAAAACTGTAAACCTTTTCATGGGCGCGAGTATGGCTACATCCGGGAACGTTTTTCCTGGTATGCTGTTCATTTACCACTCCGCTACTACTGAGTATGGTAAAATGGAGATGTTGAGACAAGAACCTTATATTTCTGTACTGTTAATTGAATTTATGTATGGGTAAATGCTTTTTTAAAACAGTAAACCTGTAAACTGTAAACCTAGATTTAATGAACAAGCAATTTAACATAGCATTCTTCTCCCTACTGCGAAGGAAGTTAAATCGGACGTCGACCTTATACCTTACTTAATTTTGACTATGCGCCATATATCTAACATATTCTCCTATAGAGGCGGAGAATTTACTATATGCCCAATAGCTGCGTTCGAATTGGGAAAGAAAACAGGCTCTCAAAAGAAAATCTCAATAAATTGCAAATTGTTCTTGTCAGAAAATCAAATGGTTTTGAAAAACGTTGTCTCACTTGAATATTATCGTTCTTAAAACGTTTGAGCAAGAACAAACAATTATTTAGCTTTGCATTTTTTCTGGAATATAGCTTTACAGAAATTTGAAATAAGTTTACATTTTGCGAAGTGCGAGTCTCTTTGACGCCCCCTAAATAGTACTTACGCAGATGCATGTTTGTAGCGTAATGTGAGTCTGTTATGCATGAGAATCTTTGTTACATGATGGTATTTTTATGATTATTTTCCAGGGTGGACACTTCGATCTTGCAGATAGATTATTTCACAGTGTGAAGGATGCATGGTTTTCTGCTTCCAGGACAAATATGGCCGATATTAAAGAACTTATTCCAGAATTTTTCTACTTGCCAGAGTTTTTGCTCAATTCTAATAATTTTGATTTGGGTAACAAAATATTGTATGATTTCTATTGCATCCTTAACAGCAAGAATTTATTGCATAATTTATTGTATATTTTATTGCTAGAAAATAGTAAAACTGGTCTGGGTGATGGTGACTTATTTAGTTATAATTGATGTGTTTTCCTCCGTTACTGGATCACACATTTAGACAGTGAATATCTGTATGGGTGCATGCATGTTTGTCATGCTTGTTTGCCATGAAAATATCTGGTAACACCGAGTGCCTTCTGAAATATCTTGAATGGAGCCATTTTTAAAACAGGATGTCTCGGAACCTCAAGTTTACCGTCAGGATGGGGAGCCTAAAACTCTCAAATTTGAAATTTGATTCTTAACTGTAAATTATAGAGGAGTTTTAACGAATTATAGTTCGTGTATAGTTTGTATTGGACCTCGTGAGAATCAAAGGAAATTTCGAGATTCTAGTTTAATTTTCACTCGCAACATTTAGTAAATTGTCATCGGACAGCCATTTTTCAAATCTCTCAGGTATTGCTGTTCCTTAGAGCATTGCGAAATTTCAAGATAATTGTTTCTTTTGTCTAAAAACGCGGCAAGTCAAACTTGGTTGGGAAAATCTCGGTAGTATCACATAACCCTGGAGTCATGAGTTATTTCTGTTAGCAAAAACATTAAAAATTCCATTACAAGATGTATATACTCTTGTAAACTCGTCAATAAAGTGAAACAGCAATCTCAGAGAGTCTTTTATCTGGAGACTAGCTTATAAGCTGCTCCTATAGTTGCCTGACAATTTAACAGCAAAAAAACTAAGTTACAAGGTTGACGTCGTTTACTAAGTGTTACCCATATGTATATCAAGGAAATAATGTTTTATACAGAGAGGTAACATTTGGTACTACTTGCATCTTCGTTCTAAAAACATACCAAGAAAGTAAATACCAATTTGTTTCATTTTTTTCATAAGTCAACAGAAGTTTGTCTGACGATTGATTCACTATTAAGACTGTTTCACAAATATGTCCTATCATAACAGTTAATTCCTGATGTATTGTGTTGCAAATGGCGACCTTATTAGTCTTTTATATCTTTTAACAATGAAATAATTTTTAATAATTATATTTATTAATAATTATTATTAATATTACGCAGAGGTGACTGAATTTCAGTGCTTCTTGAATTTAACAAAGGTATTTTATCATACCGTTTCTTTTAGTTTCCGTTACTGTATTTTTTCATAATAAATTGCATTCAATTAACATTCACGTACATTAGTGTTATTTTTGTTTGTTTTATTCTTTTGCTAATCAGTGATTTTGATTTTTTACACTTCAAGGAATAAAGCAGAATGGTGACGTGCTCCATGACGTTGTTTTGCCACCTTGGGCAAAGGGGGATGCACGTGAATTTATAAGAGTACATCGAAAAGTAAGCAATACTTAGTTTATTCGTTGCGCATCTAGTGACTATTAGCCCCTAAACTGAATATTAATATATTATTTTAATGTTATATTATTGAAATCAATGACATGTACAGAATTGATTGTCAATTAGAATCGCGTTCATTTTGGTCGAAAGCGTTTTCGCTGGCACTCGACAGGACCAAGATGACGGAATAAGAAAACACAAGTCATGTGAGTTTTGATAAAGAAAAAAAAAACTCACTTGGCGTTTTGGTTTCTTTTACTCTGGCGTCTTGTTCGAGCTGGGTGCCGACGAAAAAGTTTTGGACTAAAATGAACTTGAGCTTAGTTGCGATATTGTATTATAATGTTATTATATTCTTATATGGTACCTTATATGGTGACTTAGTAGAAAATCTAACACCGGTAATTAAAGATCAGCATTTTATGAACACCCCGAGGGACAAAATTAGAGCATTTAAATCCAGTAAACGTTATACTCCCTTTGACTGGACTCACAAAATTTAGAATATTTGTAAAGATTGAGTATACTGAAATTAGATATTATGATCAAGTTTAGACAAGGTTTTGTTGCTTATTCACGCCGATCTGGTAGATAAACAAATTGAATTCAAAGAAGATATTTTTTGGAAAAGGTAAATCCCTTGCTTGTTTGGACGTCATGATATTTTCGGACCTTTTCCAGTTACGACTTGCCTTTTATTGGTGTCATTTGTGTTTGCATTAAATAACCTTTGTTTTCATTTAATTCAGTCTTTAAGCTTTCACGTATAAAATCTTTTGTTACCCAGGCTCTCGAGTGTGATTATGTCAGTGCTCATCTCAACGAATGGATCGATCTAGTTTTTGGATATAAACAGGCAGGACAAGCTGCAATAGAATGCCACAACGTTTTTCATCATTTATTCTACGAAGGAGCGGTTGATCTTGATCGCATAGAAGACAAAACAAAAAGGACTGCAACGATTAGTTTTATTCACAACTTTGGGCAAATGCCTCGCCAGGTAAATATGATATGATAATGATTTTTTAACTTAAGTCCCTTGCGTTTTTATTTTTAGCAGAATAATGGAGAATTAAAAAGCTTCCCATGTTATTAACTTTTGTGTGGTATAATCTTTAACAGGGAAAGAGATTTTCTCTATCATTTGAAGATTGCCATCCCTTCTGCGACATGGAACGAATATGGTACATCCGTTCTTCAGTTTAGGCGTAGTTAAGGCTTGAATATGAATTGCAGACTAGGACTTTACCGTTTCTCCAGCTCTTTTTTCTAAAAAATTCCCATTGAATATTGAGATTATATATGTAAAGGGATTTCTTCTATTTGATCTACAAAAAACTTATTGCAGACCACTCTACAATGATGTGACTTGTAGGTGTGACTCATGACATGTATCACAACTTGAAAGCAGCACCCGGATTAAACTGTACAGTATATCCTAATATTTATTTTGCAGTAGACACAAGCTACTGAGATTTCATATTCTGTGATATGGGTAAAAATATGTATAATTGTAAACAAGTTATTAGACAGGTAAATACGAAACACTATTTTTTGGTTGGAGTGATAATCAAAATATCAGGGGAAAATTAAAACTCAATGTCAAACAGACGAGAGCTTTGCGTGCTTACTTTAAAGATTAGAATGTGTGCTCCAATGAATGTTTTTCACATTTTAACCCCGAGACCTTGGATTGCCAGGTTGGTATCTGGCGGTGTTGTCTCTTCCACAGAGCTAAGGGCTTCCTAAGCCTTGGTTGGCAACCCTTCTAGAGATGATACATCGATAAAAATACTGGTGATGTTTGTATCGATATAGCATGATCACTCCTCTCCCGAGGGCAATGTGTGATAGACAGTATCAGCTGCCGTTTCTTTTAACATAACCCTTATTAGCATACAGTTCGGTTACCCAGCATGCTGATGGTCTGCGTTTATGCAATGGTTTCAGAGACCTGTTCCTTTTACAATTTTTTGTGACAATTTTAATCAAACGAATGGTCCCCGGTTCCCGGTAAAACGTCAATGGTCAGGGGGTGCGGAGAATCTTAGGAATTAAGACTGCCTCATCCGAGAATATGGGCTCGAGATATGGTAATATTGGATGTTCGCGATTGGATGTACCTTAATATTGACTCTTCTCATATTATTGCAGTTTGCGGGACAAGCCTCAATGACAGTGTTATTAATGGTAATCTTCATGTTGATGGCTATTTGTTTCAACAAAACCCTACAACTGGTTCTGCTATCTATGCTTGCTAGGAACGTCCAGCAGTTAGAGTATGAGAAATTGAATCTAAAAGTAAACGTTTATTCTGTTTTGGATTGTCTCTTCTTCAACTGGATCTTTACTTGCTTCTGGATCGCCAGATCTTGTTGATAAACGACATCATGCTTACACGTTTGGCCAGGCTAACTAGGATGGATTTCTTGAATTTTCGTATGAATTTTCCTTCAGCAGATCGAAGTCTGATGATACAACAGATTGGGTTATGGTTGATACTGGAACATTTTTACCTCGTCGTAGTACGAACGGTAGCGTCATTGTCCACTATGGCTCAGTGCCCTTGCAGGTATTGCAGTATCCCCTGGCTTAACCTTCCTTTCTTCAGTTACATATACATATAAAGAGAGATACAAGTGTGTATCTGTGTGTCTCTGTATTTATGTTTGCCTATTCATGTGTATGTATATACCGTAATCGTTCAAATAAGTGCCCAGGCGCTTATTTGATTGTTATGCTTTTCAGGTGGGCGCTTTTTCGAGATAAGCGCTTATTCGAAAGGGGCGGTTATAAAATTTTTCTTCAAAAATATGGATTAAAAATTCAAAGATCAACTTTATTTTCCACATTTTACATCTCTCAGGAGAACAAAAGTCAAACACGTAAATACCCGATAAACAGTACACTACAAAATATCAATATCCTCGTCACTTTCATGGTCTTCATCGATGACTAGCTCCTTTGGACTGGTATATGCCATCTATCGATTTCATCAGGAACAAACGGGTTCAGTTCAGGAGTGTTCATGTACTCTAATTGCTTTTCCACTATTAGAACGCCCTTCGCTACAAGACTGACCTTCACCGAAGCAGGTGATCTCATCATCCTGACTTTCATCGGTCGAACACGATAATGCATACGAAACTAAAGATTTTTGTACAATTTCCTTGGACAACTTCTCCCAGGCTTTGAGAGTCCAAACAACTTCTCTTCTGGGAAGTGCCTTTAAATTGCCGCAATCGGTTTCTTTGTTTAAACCAGTGTTTGAGAGCCATTCGTCATAAAATTCAGTACAGTGTTGTTTGAATGGCTTAAGTTTTTTCCCATTTGGTTGAGCAGATAAACAAACTGTTGCCCGACTCTTTTCATGGCCTGTTGGTTTTACAGTTACAGTTTTCGATCCAGTTTTTTTCAACATTCGAAGACGAGACCATGCCAGTTCAAACGGCAGTTTCGTCCATGGCATAGATATTACCGGTATCCATCGTTTAGTTGTGCTGCAAACGTAGTCTTCCAATTCGTAACACGTAGGCTACGAGTTTGGAAATCACCATATCCGGGTCCTTCTGACATATAGACGCCTTTCTGCGCAACGCAAGCCATTTCGTCTCATGAAATTGCGACACCAACTTTCACTAGCAGAGAAATCCGTTTCGTTTGAGTTTTCCACTTCTTTGAAAAAATCTGATGCATTTTTCGTGATAAGGGTGCGGGAAACACGCAATCCTTTAGACCTTCTTTCTAAAACCCGTTCCAATACCTTCGCTTCTAGTTCCTCACTTAAAGGTTTCCTTCCACCACCAGGCAGTTTTTTCTTTTCCTTTCTTTTCGTTGCAGTTTTCTGAGCCTGTATTTTCTTACGGTTTGAAACCCAACGAGCGACCATTCTTCGATCAATACCAAAATGCCGAAATGTCGTATTGATTTACCTTCAGTTTGAACGCCACTGTATAACTTCTCAAGGTTTCTCCTTTGTGACAAACAGCCGAATTATCACTTCGATTTTTACTCGCTATGTTAATGGAAAAATAGAAACACGCTTCATTGAAAACAGTTCTGCTCAAAATATTATAGAATTCGAATGTGGAAGTCGAATGTCGAAGAACATACTTAATATTGAAATAGTGGACGGTGAATTAAAGGAATTTCCTGATACGAAAAACAAAATAGAATAAAAATTGTCAAAGAAAAAGTGTTTCTTTCTTTTCCAAGTGTTCCTTTCCCTTCATACAAGGCATTGATTTTTTTAAATCGATTTTCTCCGTGAATTCCGAAAATTCGAATAAGCGCTTATTCAAACGATTACGGTGCATAGATACACAAAGACGGATGGACAGACTCGTGTGTGAGTGAGCGAGTGTGTGTGTGTGTGTGTGATAGAGAGACACACAGAGAGAGACACACACAGAGAGAGAGAGAGAGAGAGAGAGAGAGAGAGAGAGAGAGAGAGAGAGAGGAGAGAGACAGACAGACAGACAGAGAGACAGAGACAGACAGACAGACAGACAGCGAGCGAGAGCGTTTTTACTTTTGCTGTGCTGCACTGTTCAACTTTTATAAATAATTTGCTTACTAATGACTGTATTTTGAGAGAAACTAAGGCGAAATGTTGGAATTTGTTGGAATTAATTATCCTTTATCGAGTTGAAATCTATACTTGCATTAATCCTTCGTTTTCACATGACGTGGTATAGTTTTTTTTGGTTTTCATATGTTGGAACACGTTTGTACATGATGGAATTGTAAACGTCAGTTTTATTCTTTGACATTTAAAATTTTTTTAAGACCTGTACAATGTTGTATTTTCTATCTTGATAATCAAGTTTTCTTTTTTCTTTGTTGTTGTTTTTCAGTTGTTTAAAAAGCCACACCCCAGGAAAAGGATAACTATTTCTGATTCTACATCTCAGACTGGGATAATACCAGGTCAAGTTGTAGCAAGTCAAGACAAGTTGTTCTTTCATAACTTTGCAGGGTTGGTTCCAACTGTACAGCCAGTGAAAGGTAAAAAAACTAATTGCATCAAGCAGCTGTGATTCACTTCGGTCCTACAATCTTTTTCGTGTATTGGTAATTGCTGACATTGTTATTGTTAAAATGTTGTGAATATTACCCGGGCACAACCAGTGTTGTTAGTAACTGGAGGCAGACTTTATGGTTGACATCGTTATATGCAATACTTACCACTTTTTTTTACCCTTTATGAGTTAGAAGGTTTAACTCTTGGTTCACGTCAACATTTTTCCCTCTTTAAATCTTTGCAACAGAACTTAAAGGACCTGTTGGGGAAATATTGCTTACCGATAGGACTATGTATGCAGTGGAAAAAAACAAGGTATGAATTTTCTTACTTCACTTTTTTTTGGTTCATCAAAGTCTCCTGCTTTGTTCGTTGAGGTTATTATATCGAATTTTTGAAATTATAACGCGCGGTACACCATTTTTCAACCCGGATCATAGGTATTAGCTATCTATGTAGTAGAAAACACAAAGTAAGGTAAAGTTTCCATTTAAAAAAACTAGCAAGAGCGCTCTTTTAAGATACTATGGAGAGAGAATAGTCATCTTGGGAATGGTGAATATTTTTCAGACATGAGTTTATTTCACATTTTACCAATTTGCTATTAAGAAACGTTTTTTTGTCTTGGAATCAAAGGACGCATGACTCTGCATTGAAGTGTTTCTGGTCAGCCAAGGATAAACCTTTTAGAATAATTTAAGTGTTAATTTGAGTTTTTAATTAACGGAAAGTAGTATTAAAATATTTCGACATTAGGACTAAATCTGTCATCGTCGTGGAACCAAGGAACAACAATTTCTTAACTCTTTCTCCCAAAAAGCTTATTTTCTACGCTGATCAAATACAGACCAAATGACCAGCTTTTACTAAGTGAATCTCATTGTTGTTTTATTGCTGTTGTTTATGATCAACTTCATTTAATAAATTAATATTCCACAACTGTTGTAGAAAATATAAACCAAGAACGATAAATACGGAACTCGAGGGTTTTGGCCACCATTGCCTTCTTCAAGTAAACAACAAAATATCGGGCGGCAAAAAAAACGAGATATAGACTGGGTCTGAACGCCAGATCGAAACATAAATTAACCAATGAACAGCTAGATATAAAACAAGACGACGAAATTCAAAACATTTAGCTACGCAACCAAAGCAATGGGAATTATGATTGACCGGATATGTGCACATTGAAGTGGGTGTGCTGGAGTGATGCTGATTATGAAGTGATTAATCTATGTGGAAAGATTCAGCGATCATTCGTGACGCCTTAAACAAGTATAAAACGGCATTTAGTCATATTGTTTGAAGTGTATTGAAGATTAAATGAAACGTCTTTGAATGTATGTGGAGTATGGCGTAAATTGGTTTCTTGCTCGCCATTCCGAGTAATCAAAGCTATAAAAACTCATCTTTGTGGCTTAGTTTAATGTTGGTGAGTCATTGATGTGTGAGGTATTTGATTAAATGCAATTTCTTTCAACAATACTACATACACAATGCTACCAACTGTACATGTAAAAGTTTATTTATTTATTTATTTTTACTTTGTATTATTTTTTAACTTCCAATGGAATTAATTTACTATACAAATTTATTCCATTCAAAGGTTTTGTGAGGTTTGTTTGTTTCAGTGATTTTAAAGCTGAGAAGATGGCTGCCCCTTAGCAACGTGATGACATAAGTGGTTGTAAAAATCAGGAAGGAACTCGAGCTACCCCAATTAGTGGTATTCTCTTCTTTTTGTTTTTTGTTTGTTTGTTTGCCTACATATGGTACATATTGTATCTCTTAGTCGTTATTTTTTAGGCTCTGTTATTACCGTCATATACTCGCTATATCTCTTGGGGATTTGGAGACTTTAGTTTACGATTTTGTACTTCAGACGATAAGGTATGTGAAGCATTACTTTACAATTACAATTAAAATCGTGTTTATCATAGTCAAAGACTAGAGAAAACAAGGAGAATTAAAGATAAGCCACCCTTCTTTTTAGCAGGTTGTCTAAAACAATTGAGACAAACATTAACAATCCTACAAAGAATGCTAGCTCAGCCATTCGAAAAGTTCGATTTTTACCGCACCCGCAATTCAAGAATAGCCGAATCACGAATAATAATTTTTATATGGTCTTCAACTGAGATCAACATGAAAATGTAAAATTTTCAGTCACCCGGCAAGATGATATAATAATTCTGCGGTTCGTTTGTTAGGATATTTTACTTTCGAAACGGTGGATAGTATTGTTGAATTTGGTAATAGTAATAAAAGGTGGTTTTCGGACAATTTCCCCCGATGAAAACGGGCACTGAGATAATATCTATTTATTTTTTTATTTGATATAACGCGGACATAAAATAAATGCAACAATGGATTTTAGGAACTGAGGCTTTATGAAAATGTTACGTCATAAGTTTTTACGAATTTATTTTCGTATTAGTTTTTTTAACAAAATAAATAAGGTTATAGCAGATAAACAGCTGAAGTTTTTTAATTTATGGACAAAACTGCTAAATACAAAATTAAACAAGGTATTTTAACCCTTCCGTTTACTATCGCTATTTTTTGTTTTTTCAAAATTATTACTTGGCTTTTCGGCACTATTTGGTTCTTTTCACTTGCACAAATACCTATCAACAGAGCACCTTTTTAACTTCTTACAAAAGAAAGTTGGGAAAGACATCTACTTGGCTATAATAAAGGGTGTTTTGAAGTTATTGTTATTTTTAAAGTTATTGTTAACTTAAATTAATATTCAGTTTTATTGTGTTTTTTTTCCTCCGCTTAACATCAGCAAAATATTGTTTCTTGTTCTTCGAGAATTATTAATCACCAAAACACTTCATAACATAAATTGTAAACAACTTTTTCTTTTATCATTGGAAGGCAATTGTACCTAGTCGTAGTTACAAAGTCAAATCTTATTCACGTTCATGGCTCATTGCAAATTGATAGTTTGCCATTCCCCATTCGTTTCAATGTTTAGCCTCAACGTGTTGGAATTGATAAATTTCCAGTTCCTTTCAGAAAAGCTAACAATCCTTTTAAATCTATTTCTTGACAAAAACTTGGGGGTCGAGGTATTTTGAAGATTTACAATAGTGTTTTGAATTCTGACAAGTCGATGATTTCTCCACTTTTTATGTTGATGGCTTTTTTTCTGACCTCCACGGAAAAGTTGAATCTGTTTGCTGGATTGTTTTTCTAAGTGACCCTGTTTCTTTGCCGGAGTCCCACTTGCCAACTGATCAGGTTTTGGACAAAAATCCAAGATTGGCAGCAAAGGCTATTCATGGGTATGATTAATCAAAACGTCCTGATCTAGATTCTATTCCGGGATTGTCTTGAATAAGAGTGCTTCTTAGCTATCTTCCTTGCTCGCCATATCTTTTCAATATTTACCTGCCACAGATTGGTTTTCCGTCGTCAGGAAAGTTTCTAATATTGCCCCTGTCTTCAGTTGCTCACATATACGACTCCGCAATCTTGTTGGAGATTATCTGTTCAGTTATCTACAGCCCCTTTCTCACAGACGAGACGTTGCTAGTCTTTCTCTACTCTATTGGTATTTCCATGGTAAGTGCTCGACTGAGCTTCAAACCCTAGTTCCTCCTCGTAAAACCTTCACAGCAAGAACGCGTCATGCTACCACTACTGCGAAGAATTTTCCTTTCTTCCTCCATGTGCTTAACATCAAACGGAATTTCCATGAAAAGAGTTTTTCTCCAAGAACCTCCAATCTGTGGAACACTTTGCCACAAGATTGCTTCCCAGAGAACTACAACATCTTCAAATCAAATGTCAATAAGCACAAAATCTTCCTTACAAGTCATCAAATTTTATTCATTCATTTTGTTTTTCGTCCCTTTCACAATACTTATCATCATCCACCTGTCAGTCAATCCATCTCATTAACTCTCATCCTCAAGTGGCTTTTAGCCTTGACGTGTGGTGACCCATTAGTACATAAAAAAAAATAATCCCATAAATAGAATATGCGAACACCTGATCATTAATCCCTTGGTCGAATTCTCGTAAGACCTTGACCTTTTTGTCAATGTTCAGCATAGAATTAGGGGATCTCGCCCCACTACTAACCCTTTAGCTGTAATCACAGAACTGATCTGAGCGTTTATGAACAAGTCTGGTGAAGGAATTGCTACATTCCTTTATGTTCCCAGGACATTTGATCAGGTGTGACACGGTGGCTTGCGTCTTGGGCTTTGTGGTTATCATATTTGTAGAAGGACCTTTGGTTGCCATCAGACTGCTTGTTTTGTCGTTCGCTCCAGACCTTATCTCATCTTGAGGTTCTTGATCAAGTTCAGAAACTTGCTTGTAACGTGTTGGATTCAAGTCTTGCTTCTAGTCATTAACCTTTTGTTTCATAGATGAAATATAGCTTGTCTTAGTCTTTTCTATAGGTATTATTATGGAAAGTATTCTGATGACCTTTCCTCCCAAGTACAAGCTCAGTTTATTGCATCTTGTTTGACCCTTTTCGCTCACCCTTAATCGCATGCGGTTGTTGGGCGTCATAAGATTTCTTTTTCAAACGTAGTTTATTTCCTCGGAGAGCTAGATCGTTGAACTGTCGGGCTTCTGAGTGCTTTCCACCATCATACCAATTAAATGTTTTTAAGTCAAAGATTCAGTCTTATCTCTTGGCCCAGTCATTTTTTCTGCCTCATTTTTTCATAGTTGTAGACACTACGTCGATTTATGTCTTGTATGGTGTTTAAACATAACCCCCCAAACGCTGAGGGTAGTTACTGAGGAAGGTCACTTGTTGGACCAGTCGTCAAGGAGCATTTTTGCAGGGGAAAATGTGTGTGGTCTGCCCATGCGTTTCGAAAAGAGTTGTAGTTTTGAAATGCATCATTTCAATTGACGCAAGGAGTGTTACTTTTCCATTACAATATGAAGCTTTTTTTAGGGTTGTTTACACGTGTTACACATTTATTTTTCTTGTTTTTTTCTGTTTTAAGGTGCTCAGTGTGTTTGAAGATGCCTTTGTAGGAAGAGTGCTGTGCGCTGCTTCACTGACAAATGGTCTTTATGTAACAGGAGGAAGTTGCACGGTATTTGAAATATATCGTTCTCCCTTTTTTTTTTAGATAATGGAAAAGGGACTTGATAGAAAGCCCCGCTAGAACAGTAAATAGTATTGTGACTCATGAATACTCTGAGTTTCTGGGCTTTATTAATTTACGGTTTCTAGCTTACTTTGGCCATTAGTTACCCAAGAATTTGGAAGAAATTATGTGAAGTTTAATCAATCGTTATATAATTCGAGTTTTTGAACTTGTGATTTCTTTAGCTAACTAACCTAAGCATTAGCTATCTTGAATACCAGGAAATTTAGCATCCAAAGAAGCATTACAGCAGGTATATGCAGCCTTAAGAAATACTAAATGTAGCAAACGATCAGCAGTTGGGGTAACTGTCACATTAAGTCATCAGAAAAGGGAGTAGAAATGAACTGAAGCTTCTAGGGAAAGAAATTACTTTAGAATTTTGTTTGCTACTGTCTGCTACTTTAGTAATAGTTGAATCACGCTATGAGACTTGATTTCCTACTTATTTCGGAAATATTTAACCCTCTTTTTCCCAAATTTTCCACATCTTATTTTACACAGCATTTAACAGGTTTATATTGGAAATGTCATACCAAGATTTAAACCGCTTTGCAATAAAAATTGTTTTTCCTTAAGCTTTCTTTTTGAAAACCCTGTAGAGTCGATTTTCTAAATACTGCAAAATAAATAACAAGAAACACACGACCTTGCTACTTGTACGTTCGTAATAGAAACCAATGTTTTTCACAACATGGAAATGGGATAAAAAATACCCTAACAAATATAAGGCCATTTCAATTACCCTGATATTAAGAGCCGGTGGACGTACAAAGGAGTAAGTTACAAAGGAGCAAGTGTCAAAGGAGCAAGTTGAAATAGAGCAAGTTGCACCATGTGCATCTACATGTACATGAATTATGTTATACTATGGTGTACATTGTATAGTTGGCCAATAATTGCATACATGTACATGCATACGCAGATGTATGTACATGTACATGGACTGTGAACGTACATTGTAGCAAGATACAAATGTACAGATAGACCTTGTATATGTACATCCTATTGTATTGCAATATATACATATATACATATATTTGCTCCTTTGCCACTTGCTCCTTTGACGCTTGCTCAAATTAACTNNGGAGCAAGTGTCAAAGGAGCAAGTTGAAATAGAGCAAGTTGCACCATGTGCATCTACATGTACATGAATTATGTTATACTATGGTGTACATTGTATAGTTGGCCAATAATTGCATACATGTACATGCATACGCAGATGTATGTACATGTACATGGACTGTGAACGTACATTGTAGCAAGATACAAATGTACAGATAGACCTTGTATATGTACATCCTATTGTATTGCAATATATACATATATACATATATTTGCTCCTTTGCCACTTGCTCCTTTGACGCTTGCTCAAATTAACTACTTGCTCCTTTGTAACTTGCTCCTTTTAACGGGAACCTAAGAGCCATATGATCCACCCAATGAATCACCTGCCTGCTCAGAAAGCAAACATTTCTTACTTTTATCATATTCAGATTTCAAAGTTTTGGACCATACACAATTCTGGATTAGCTAAAGATTCGTTAATTAGCAGGGTTACATAGCTAGAAATAAAAATGTATACACTGGTGCAAAATAAAATTCTACTATATTTTAGATTAACAGGCTCAAAAAAAGCACGATTTCGGTACTCAATGAACACCAACCTGTTACAAAATAGAACATAGATTTCCTTCTATTATGATCTAAAATTACACAACTGGATAAAATATTGGCCCCTGAGATGCCTACTAACTCGCTTTATTCGCCAACAGGACAAAAAATAAAGGTCAGCAGAGGCCAGAGATGTGACAGGAACATGCTAAAAATGATCACCATGTGCTACGTAGGTCAAAAAGGACATAGTTTGGTAGTCAATGATAGCAAAATTTCCTTTTAAGCACGATGGATAAAATTGCTCCAGGGATACTCTGCCATTATGTTGTCTAAAGATAGATTCTAGCCATAATTTTAACTAATAATTAACCCAACTAGAAAAAAGGTGTGGTTTATACGCTGGTTTTTTTGGGTTTACTATTTTACCAAAAAGCAATAAAACAATTACGTTTTTGTATCAAAAGAATTATTCCAGCTAATGCAAGGAAAAATCGATTAGGGCACTCCAGGTCAGACTATTTAAAATGCGATAACTTTGCCCAATTTGAATTTGATGATTGTATTGTAAGGCCGTTGTTTCCAGAAAATTCTAATAAGATCATCGTTTTTCCTTATAATTTTGAGGGGAAATGAATACTGCCTATGACCTCCAATTATTAAAAGCTGATTTGTTCCAAAATAAATTGAGTGAGACCTTTTCTTTCTCCTTTTTATTTGTTAGGCATTTCATTATCAAGTCTCATTTCCATTACGTTTGATTCCACGAACTATTATTTTATTCTTTTAGCATCCTTTTTAACACAGATATTTTTGGTTTCAGTCTCTCAAGGCAAGGTAGATTGTTTTTCATATTTGCGTGGGTGGGAAGATGGTACAAAAATAGAATGGACAGTGCACTGAACTGAGAGTTGGATACATGATTCATCTTATGCCATTCAAGAATATTATTGCCATTTCTCCCTTGTGTAGTGGTCATTCGAATTAAATTTGAGATGGTCGTTGCACCAGTTAAGCAATTTGCTTTTGAAGCGTCAAATTATCCTGGTTTTGGCTGGTAAACCAACTGCAAAGGAACTCGTGAAATGCCCCATAACTTCCCATTAGTATACGGTTTCCACGCATGTGATGAAAACCAGTTTCCATCGTAAAAGAGAGTTAAAACGTCTTTTGTTTCTCGCCAAAGGGTATTCCATGTAGCATTTTAAATACCTATAAATCTACCACGCAGCTTTCCATGACGTATATGAATGGTGCTTCCACTTCTCATCTTGATTTCATAAACGAGTTCAGAGGTGGGTTTCTAGCCAGATAGGACCAAATCTTGTTACTGCATTTCAGTATTTGTCTCATTGATGAAATGGAGCTTTTCTTAGTCTTTTCTTTGGCTTTTATTATGGAAAAAGCTCCATTAAGCTTTTGCTAGTCCAGTTCGTTGGTTTTTAGATGCATTGTTTCTCTCGCTGACTTCATCCTCATGCAGTTGCCCCACCCCCCGACCTTGTAATAAGTCTTTCTATAGCTGTAGTTTTTGCCCCTGGACAAATCGATTGTGGAAGTCTTTGGCTTATGAGTGCTTTCCTCAGTCCTTTGACCTTTTTAAGTTAAAAGCAACTCTTATCTCTTGGTTTAAGTCATTTTTTCTGTCCGTTATTGATCTTTTGTTCAAAGTTCTAATCGCATGGTAAAATTGTGCCTTGTGTGGTTCTTGAAGATTAAAAATATACACAAAGAGTACAATAAACTGTAGTCGGTTGCTTTTCATCAGTAATGAATCGCCAAGTTTTCTCGTATATGTAAAGCTTTTCTACGTCATTTTTAATGGGATTTCTGGGATCAAAACCTCTGGGTTTTGATCCAATAAAACAGTCTGACCATGTCAGACACTTTATGGGCAGCTGTAGTAATGCTATCCAAACGGGTTGAATTAATCGATTACAAACCTTTATGAAAGAATCTATTCACATGACACATACCTGAAAATGGTTAAAAAACCGATTCATCGTTTGGAAGCGATTAATCATTTGCATTATCGACTATGGTTAAAATTTCAAGGAAATTTATCCATGATTGAGCGTACTGGATTCCAACTGAATAGTTAACAACAGCTGAGGATTTGGGGACATTTTTGCATTAACATTCAGGGTTATTTAGAAAGCAAATTAACAAATGTTATAGAGTCGTTGTGGTTCAGGCGGACTGCTGGCAACATATTGCTCTGTTTTTTAGACAGTTAGACGTAGGAAAATAATTCAGTTACCTGAATGGTGTGTAAGTGTTTCTCCTCTTTCATAAATAACTCTGGTCTAGTTTTTATTATGTGCTCGATATTCATCAGTTAGAAGGGAGGTGATGCACCACAATCTGATTGGGAACGTTCTCTTTTATTCTTTCGTCAAGAATAGGTAACATTTGGTCAGAAATGCTCCAAATTAATATAATGGGAAAATGAATGTTGTTTACAAACGAGGGAAATCGTTCCAAGAAGTACCTTGGGGGTGATAGTGGCACCACCTACGTTTTTCATGTATCGTTTAAACAAGTCAGGAATGGCCTTATGTTAATAGTTTAATTTGGTTGTTAATTTAAGAAAAGAAAATTGAAAAATTTACGTGAAATTAAAGATTCCATAATCGCGTCACAACTTTGAGTAATAAAATTCTTGTAGAACTTTTTCAGATGGAACCAAATTCTGCAATGGTAAAATACTTAAAAGTCGTTATTAAGATAACGTCCTGATTGGGCGATAGCTGTTACTCGACTGGACCAAAGGCGCCAGAATAAGAAAGCTGACATCAAGTGTGTGTTTTATTCAATACTGAAAACCAAGAGACGATGAAGAAAACCTGGCACTTTTTGTAATATGCTGGGGAAAGCCCGTTGCCTTTACTTAGTAGCTGTCTAAAACAGTTGTAGTTGTACTTGTTTGCAAAGAGGAATTTGTGCAGATTGAATACGAATCCTTTAATGTTCCTAATTGAAAGGTTGATCTTGCTCGGCCCATTAGTTTGAACTGATTTGTCTCGAAATTTTCACTGCATTCGCGGTTTAACAGCAAATGCTGTGCTGTAGCAGAATAAGAATTCTGCCAAAATAACTTACACCACTAATCGTTTGTACCACTAATCATTTGTACCACTAATCGTTTGTACCACAAATTGTTTATTTAATATGTGTAAGTGATTGTTGTTGTCCTTCCCTTAAACAACTTTTCTTTATTTATTTCTAGGCTCTTTGTGTATGGCAGATAGAAAAGCCAAAAGACAAAGGTCATAAACTAAAACTAATCAAGGTAATGAGATGAAAACATTTAATAGCAAGAGTAAAGAAGGGTAACCACCCCACACGATTATTATTGTTTTCTTTAACTTTCCGTACCGCCTTTTAATTTAGAAAAAGAACAAGTCTTTTATGCTGCCATTCTTATTGTTTTAGTTGACGATTTAGTTGCTATTTTAAGGAATTTTTCTTGGCTTGGAAGAAAAGTATTAGTGACCCCAAGAGGTAAGGAGCTTCGGTGTAGCAACACCTGATGCCTTCAGAAACGGTCTGTATAATGAACCAGTAGGTAGCTGCTTTCTGAGACGTTTGGAGGCTGATGAGCGAGACTTGTTATGCATAGAGACATCCAGAAATGGTCCTCTTCGTCCTTGAAGTTTGAAGAATGATTGTATTCTTAACATGCAACGAGTCTCGATGGCTTTCCAATTTTCCTAAAAGGGGAGACAATAAATAACAGGAAGAATTATGTTTTCTTTAGTTAAGAAGGAGGAATATAGTATGCTGACCTTGCCATGGGTATCCCTTAGGTTTATTCTTGATTATTACATTAGAGGAGCTTACTTCCTACTTCGTTTCGTAGGCTATTTGGAGTACCCGTTGTCAGACCATACGACATCAGTAGAATAGGCCCACTAAGTCGTTATGTTTAGTCTCTTTTTAGTCTAAATTTAAGGAGACTCACCAAACGTAAATAAACACTTTCTTGTAATTTCAATTTTCAGGTTCTGTATGGACACAATGGACCAGTCACCTGTGTTAAATCATCTCTTTCTTACAACTTGATAGTTAGTGGATCTGAGGTATGAACCTTCCAAAAGCTGTTATTCAAGCAGAATTATTGATTTTTTAAGACAAGCCAACTAATTTCAATTCAGAAAAGAGAAATTTCAGGACCAAGTAGGATTCTGCATCTTTTCCCTATCGCCGTCAGAATTGTTTCTAATGTATGCTATCTTTAACATACTTTGACGATTTTGAATAAAAGATACTATCTTCACTCTACCTCCAGCATAGATTATGGAGAATCTACTTGCTGGATTTTTTGTACACGCATAATGTGATGTATGCTATTACAAAGATCTTACATTACCTGTTCCAGGTCCAATTATGAAGTGATCAGATGTGTTATTTTAGAGTTAACGAATTAATTTTTGTGCTTTGATGTTCAACCGCGTCGGTACGTTAACAAGGTAACCGCGGGGCGTGTGTTTTTGTGTGTTAAAGGAAAGGCTGTTACAAATTCATTATTGTTTTCTTTCAGCTCTTTTTCATGAGTGGTAATGAGCATGAAACCGAAAACTGGTTCGGCTATGTAAGGCACGAAAATTGTTTTTTGTATTATCTTGCACGCTGTCTTCCGTTCGCATAAAAAGGTTTTTTTCAACACCATGCATAACACCAAACTCAAAATTTTTGCTCAAGAAAATTAGGCTTTGCAACCATGTGGCTTCATATCTCACAGCTCTGCTACAGCCAGAGCTTTATTATACATATGGAGGCAGAGGTAATAGGTAGATATCACTCCATTGCACAAAACCAAGTATTTTAGAGGAAGCATTTGATATTCAAAACACTTTTAAAGACCCTTAAGGGTGTTGATTATTAAGTTCATTTTATGTAACTGTTTCTGTATACCCTGTGACGAATATACTTTTTATACCGTATTTGATTTGTTGTTTTTTCCAGGACAAGACAGTTATACTTTGGGACAGCCGTAAATTGGTCTTTCTACGGCAGCTGACTGGACACAACGGGCCAATCACAGCACTTGCAATAAATAGTCTGACGGTAATAATTTTTTTTGAGTGTGTTCAAAAATGTACAATCAGTTTTTGTAACAGTGGTTTAAATAAGCAATTTTGTAATCTTTTTCTTTAATTCCTCGTGGTTGTTTTTCTCTGCCACTGTTTTCCCACAGAATCCGAAATATTAATTTATTTACCATTGTCTGGCTTTACCAGTATTTATCGGCATTTTTGTTAAACCAGACATGGGAAGTGAAGATACCAAATGGACGATATTCACTAAGTTACATCTAAGATGCCATTTGAAAATGATAAAAAAGACATGTCGACTATTTTGGCTTGCCTCACCAACATTTGTCGAGCAGGAATGTATACTGTAATACCTGCTTACCTAAAAATTAACACAAAAAAGATACTTGAGGAGAAATAAAGGCATTGATTAATAAAAAATAAGCTCCCCCCCCCCCTCCTCCTTTTTTTTATTGTTGCAAAATATTTCCATAATAATCCACACACATAATGTTTTAATGGCCTGCTTAAATGTTTTCAGGGGGACATCGTCACTTGTGCTGGCACATGGCTATATCTGTGGTGCGTGAATGGGCGTCCGATTGTCCAAGAAAATACTTCAGCGGCGGTTGGAGGAAAGATTATCTGTTGCACGCTTTCTGAGGTAGGTATTGAAAACTTTGTGTCTTTTAAGAGAAATACAAGGCTAGCTTAAAAAGATTTGTCTGAGAGAATTTTTAATACACTTCATTACAAGTTGCAGTGTATAATGTCCAGCACGGCACGGATTGAAATATAATTTAACTCTTATTTTTGTTCCTAAGCTACTGTTATTTTTTTATTTATTTAACTGTTTCTTTACATTTTTTGCTTTTTGTCAAGGCGTGATGCAGATTATGTAGGAAGGAGGGTACTGAGTTATGACATCCCCGGCAGAAGGCGAAGAGGGAGGCCGAGGAAAAGGTGGAAGGACGTGATTGATAGAGATATGGAGGCTGTTGGTGCGAGGGATGCTGATGTGACAAACAGAACAGGCTGGAGACGGCTGCTCTGCTGTGGCGACCTCTAACGGGATATAGCCGAAAGACAAAGAAGAAGAAGTCAGCTTCGGATTTAGTTCTTCTTGACAATCTAGATTAGACTGATTGGGTTAAACTTGGTCTCTACGATTGAAAGTTGCTGACAGTATAATGAAGCTAACTTTAGATATCGCTGCAGTGTCCATTGGCTCTACTCTACGGATTGTCTTTTAAAGTTATGAATTAAAGACTTAATATGTTGTTAATTGTTGTTACAGATAGGTAACACACACACATACACACAAAAGACACACACACTATTGTAGAGTATATATATTGGGAGTAAATTTAGTCGACACGAGAGCCAGTGCACCTTTAGAAGGCATTATCGGTGTTATAATTTGAGAAGAATGCTTGTTTGGACAGGAAACAACCAGGAAAGCAAAGGGAAGCCGTGCATGACATGGCATGATTGGTAAAGAGATGAGGTAAGATGACGCAAGGCATTAGTTTGGTACATTTACATGGACAGGAAGACCTTAAAGATTTCTTTAATGGGAGAGGGCTTTGAATTGATCAAGGGAAGAAAGGGAGAAAATACAGTTTTAGCATTGGAGAAAGTGTATTTAGTAAAACTCTTAAGCTGGAAGACCCAGAACAATATTATCTATGTTTAAACTTTTAAAACATGCCACGCTTTACTGACTATTGATCTAGCCATTGTAATGTGATATAATTAGCAGTCAGCCAAATAAAAGAAAACTGTTTGAGAGAAACTTGAAATTCAGATGAGATAAAAGAGTTGATAAATGTTGAAAAATGTAAGTAAATGGTGCTATTAACACTCATTCATTTATACAGCACCAATGTGACAATTCGACAGATATATTTTCAACAACAAGTAGAGATGCTTTGAGCTTTGGGGGTCATCCATACGTAAGGACATATACGTGATAAATCACCTTTTTATGTCCACAAGAATAAAGTTATTTCTTAGAAGTGTTGTAACTTACTGCTAAAAGAACAGTTGAAGGATATACTGCCCAACTAGATTAAAATGAAACATGGGTATGACGAAAGAATTGCAAACTCTGCGATCATATTTAAGTTGGAGTAGTTTTTTTATCCGGCATACCACTATAGTAATTAGATCAAGACTGTATATTGCACAGAGAAAGAGTTTTTACAGCTGGATTTTTTCTGGAGACATTTTTGATAGTGTTCTTATAGAAAGATGGGTGAAAGGCAAAACGTTTTTGTCACCAATTATTAACAATTACTGAAATAGAAACATGTATCATAAGTCAAGCTGGTCTTCAAAGAATTACATTTTATGGCAGAAGAGGTGATAGGCTGAAGGTGCAACTTGTTATTAGTATGAAAGATGCAGTAAAGGTTTCAACCTGTATAAGGTCATTGCCCCCTCCCTCTTCTTCTCCCCCTTCCCCTCCCTCTGCTCCTCCCCCTTCCCCTCCCTCTACCCCTGTTATACTATGTATGTGGTGGAAAATTGTTATGCGGAAGGAGAAGATTATTGAGTAAAACGTTGTGCCTCTTTCATAAGACTCCAACCCTTAGCTTTGTCAGATTCTCGGTGTATTCCAATGTTGATGTATGCAATGAGATTATTATCTACCTGCTCGGCAAAAAATCAATCAGAATGACACCTTAGGCATCTCAAAAGACTGTCACCAAGATTTTTTGCACTGACTTTACCTCTGTATTTTTGTATTATCACCATTTCCGGTTTCCGTGACGTAGAGTGACACAATTTCATTACCTGCATTATTTGTTCCAGTTTGTATGATAAATCAATGTTACATCATTGTTATCAATATTTCTAAAGGAGGTGTTCACCCCTTAACTTTATTCAAGACATGCAGTGCAAGCGTTGGCCCTTTCAGCCTTGTATTTGGTAGTCAGATCTTGTCGTACACACTGGGTACACCCTTTTAAACTCCAAATGATTCAATAAAATGTTTTAAGCCCCATTTTTCTTACTCCAAGGGTTTTCTGTGAAATTCTCACTAGTTTTCACTTCTAAAGTAAAAATGTGGCGTACACCTTCAATTTTGAAAGTCAAAGCCCTCGCGTCATGGAATCATCACGCCCATTAGTAAAGACAGTGGATCTGAACAACTGGTTTCAGTAAATAAAAGTAAACTCAGTCATTTTACCAGAAAAGAACTTATGACGAAAATTCTCAAAGACGAAAAAGTGTTTTGCCTATCATCCCGAGAGCAATTTTTATGATAAGCATGGACATTGCCGAGAAAACCTTAACTTCTGATTTGTTCTTTTTCAAAATGACAGTGATTTTTAAGATTTTCTTTACCTTCAACATTTTTTTTGGTTTGCGCTACAGACAAGTATTTGTCATACCCAAACGTATTTTATTTATTACTTAAAACCCCTTTTTTTACCACAATTCTTTCTCAGGTCAGTTACTGCCTTTCTTTGGTATTTCTTTGACTTTACCCGTATAGCATTGACGGCCGTTAAGCAAATTGTGTAAAGTTTAGTTATTATCCCTTCGTACCTAAAGTTTTTTTCGAAAAAAACTTGGTAGACGTATTACCGTAATACTA
This sequence comes from Morbakka virulenta, assembly GCA_003991215.1. Taxonomy (NCBI): domain Eukaryota; kingdom Metazoa; phylum Cnidaria; class Cubozoa; order Carybdeida; family Carukiidae; genus Morbakka; species Morbakka virulenta. The sequence goes on along the minus strand of RDPX01000029.1, from coordinate 1,794,191 downwards.
AAAATTAATTCTTATATGAACTTTCCCACTTTTGGCATAGTTGGATCATGTTCTGTGTCAGTTTTATTTGACAATGTGGGGATATAGTAGGGTTTTTGTTGTAATTGTTATGAAAAGCAAAAAATCTTTTGGACTAAACTTGTCTACTTGTTGAAGATATAGATATAAATTGGCTTTGTGACGATCATGGAAAGAAAAATGGAAAATGGTAAAATGATGTAAATGTTTCTCATATTCCGATCGGATGTCAGTAATGTTTTTTCTCGTGGAGACTGGGACTCATTTGCTGTAACTCGATCAGCTACTGAGGTCAGCATTACATCATCATCATCATCATCATCATCATCAAATATACCTTCCGTCGTTTGTCCACATTGCGCTAAAATCCAATATTTATTGTATTTTTATTTCGACATTCCTCCGAAGAGTTTTGGCGCGTCACCAACCAAATCCATTCATACTATTACAAAGAAGTTGTAATAAATAGATCGAGTCCAGACCTACAATACCTCAATCCCTGACGAGTATGTGTCTGTATATGCCACGAAAAAATAATTAGTAAGAAGTCTAAAAAGGAACAGTAAGAAAAAACAAAGCCAAAAAACCACAATTATTAGTCCGGCAGTATCTTAAATCCTAGCTATTATGTTTTTGTATACGCTGGCAAGAATATTTGGATCCGCCTGAACCAGATAAACGTAAGAAGTCTGGAAAAGAATACTAGGAGTTTACCTGAAGGGTGTGTGTTTTAGGATTTTAACCTGTATTTGATCATTTATTTCCTGCAGCTTAATGAATGGGATGAAGATAACGTGATATTAACAGGATCAGCAGATGGAGTTGTCAGGGTAAGATAAAGAGTATTTTTTATGATTATGTTTCTCAGCCGAAAAGACTAAGAGAAGATAAGAACTTTTATTCGCTTTATGTGATGAGTTCCATATTTTTTGTCTGATTTATGCTATCATGGTATTTATGTATTGTAAAAAGTTGAGCAATGGCAACATTTCTTGTGCAACTAAACGGTACACTTATTTATTGATTGTCAGTCACACAAGAGATGGTCAAATACAGAACAACGCTACAATACACAAATAAAACACACCACTATTCTCAAAAGACTAATAGTTGCTCCAGTAGTTTACTTTTTTGCATTGGTTCGCGTTTCATCATTAAAAATGAATTCGCCATGTTGCTCAAGTAATGTACTTATTGAGCCTCAAGTCTACAATTTTGGCTATGTTTTTGCAAATATTGATCCAATGATCACTCTCCAGTATAATTACAGTTCGTTTGTGTACGAATATATATATATATGATGAGCCCACAAAGGGCAAAACAGTACTGTCTGCAGATTGAGTATATATATATATGTGTGTGTGTGTGTGTTAGTGTTATTATTATTACTATTACTATTACTATTACAATTACTTTTATTATCTAAATTTCTTTGGCTTCGCTTGCCCTTTCGTCAAAAAACCCCACACCATGTGTAACCCATACGCTTGGGGTGCAGAAAAATGTGGTAATGGAAACTCGGGAACTGCGCCGTTTTTATTGATAACACCTTTCTCAGCAAATATGCTGTTCCCACTAATGTAATCTTCTGTATCAGTGCGATATTTGATCAACCTGGCAGCTGCTTAGTCCACTTTTCACGGGTCTTTCCAATCATGCCNCTGCAGATTGAGTATATATATATATATATATATATATATATATATATATATGTGTGTGTGTGTGTTAGTGTTATTATTATTACTATTACTATTACTATTACAATTACTTTTATTATCTAAATTTCTTTGGCTTCGCTTGCCCTTTTGTCAAAAAAACCCACACCATGTGTAACCCATACGCTTGGGGTGCAGAAAAATGTGGTAATGGAAACTCGGGAACTGCGCCGTTTTTATTGATAACACCTTTCTCAGCAAATATGCTGTTCCCACTAATGTAATCTTCTGTATCAGTGCGATATTTGATCAACCTGGCAGCTGCTTAGTCCACTTTTCACGGGTCTTTCCAATCATGCCCAAATTTCTGACTATTATTGGTATAACTGGTTTTCATATTCCACAATCTATTGGATTTTACTTCAAGGTTTTTATATTTTCACAATTTTTCTACTTCCTTTACTGCTCTGTTTCTTTCAGATGCTGTTGAAACATCCACTAGATAAAAGGTTTTCATTCGGTGGTCTTTAATCACTGTATCTGGTCTATTAGCCAATATTTTCCGATCAGTTAAAACAGGGATATCCCAGAGGATCGTTACTTCTTTAGCGTTCGTAACTGACTTCGGTTCCTGCTTATACTCACTTCACTTACTTGGATATTGTAATGTTTTGGGATCTTATAATGTAAATACGCCGCTACCTTGTTACTTCTATGGATATATTCTTTCACAACAAGAACAGGGCATGCGGGTGTTATATGCTCAAAGGTTTCTTCAAATTTGCCATAAAGGCAACACAGTGAGCTGGTTGCATCCTTGTTGATTATTTGCCTGTAAGATCTTGTCACCAGACATTGATTCTGAGCAGCGATGACTAAACCTTCATTTTCGGGTTTGAGCCCAGACCTCCTAGACCAGTTGTTTGTTTGGGCGCTGTCAACACCTGCATTCTTTAAACGTTTCGGATATTTTCCATTTATCAGCTTGTTGTTCCAGGTTTTCTTGAGCTGTGAATGAAGATGAGTTCTGATATGTTGTTTAATTCTTTAAACTTTCTAACAAGTTTGTTCCTTTTTCTTCCCTTTCATTTAAATTGGTTTGAGTCCATTTCCAAATTAATAAAGTTCTTTCACAATGGAGTGTACACGCTTAGCATTCTCGTGCCTTTAAATTGCCCTCATAAATTGATCTTCTTTTTCTTTATGATACACTCCCAGCCCTATTGTTGATGTTTTGTAAGCTGCCAGGATTTATATTAGACCCCCTTCTCCTTCTTTTCGAGGAAGGCAGATTTTATCTACGCCAGCTTTTGAGTGGTGCATTCGGTGTATCGTCAGCACCTTTCATGTTTTTCTGTCAAGTCGATTAAAATCTGCCATCGCCCACTTAATGATACTGAAGCTGTATGTACCAACCGGTACAGTATTTGATAATGACTTTCTCTATTATTTCCTGTTGCTCTTCCCCTTCGTCAGGTATAAGCTCTTGGTTACGATTAGGTTGATCAGTAACATTGCCTTCGGCGTTTTCTTCAGTATCAGCCACTTGTTCGTCTTAGCTGTTGTTTTCCTATTCTCAAATCGGACTTCTTTAGCTCCTCTTTAATTTGAGTCAGCTGATCTTCGCCAAGACTTTTGTTTTTATCAATAACTCGGCTTACGTTGGTTCGCTAGTTTGTTTTCGTCCATTGAAAGCTGTTTGTTCTTATTTTCATTTCACTATATGCAATTTGCTTCTTTACGACAGCTTTTACCCTTGGGATGGTGTTTAGCTTCACATTAAACTCTTATTACTGGCTATGTTCATCTTTTGACGATTTGCAGCGTGGTTGTTTTGTATTGCTTGGCCGGCTTTTTAGTGGTCTCCCTCTATAAGATTTAGTTACGTCGAGAGGAGGAGTTTCAATATTAATTTGAGATGAGTTTCTTTCAATTGCAGGTTTTTCGATCCCATCCCGGTTCCTGAGTGGGAGACGCGCGCCTTGTTCACCTGCCTAACGTGCGATACGATGTGAGATTCTTTTTGACGAGCTTTTAATTATTTTATAAATACCCTTTTCAGGTACTTGTAGCTGGGCATGAGGTTGCGCAGTGGTCTTGGATTACAATTTTGAATCTTCTCTTGGCCTTTACCTAACGAGGTTTACTCAGAAAAGTAGCAGGGGATTTTAGAATGGGAGTGTTCCATCTCCTATCCAAGTGTGTTGACTAAACTGGGCACCACATGGACGTACCGTACCAGCCTGTAGGAGGACTATGACTATCAGTAGGGACATATTCTTTACCCTAATGGCCCTTGCTAAGTACGAACCTACCCCTCATGCAGCTTCCGGACGCAGTTGAAGGTCGTTCCCGTCACATCTATTGTTGTTGTTCTCGAGTACAAGCAAAGGGTTCTTAGATATCATACCAAGTGCTCCAATAATGACAGATATTGTTATGCTTTTTAAGTGCCTTCTAGCGTATATATTGGCCAACAGCGCCATGCCGATTTTTATACTCAGTTGGTGCTAGAATAAGGCTTCCAGAAACTGGATAGAAACTAGATAGAAATGTTGATGTTTCTGTGTATATTAGCTAGCTTGTTGCAATCAATGTTAAAGTGTACTGGGTATTTTTGTATTTTTTGTTAAATAGAATTTTACGTAAAATTGACAGACATTATATGCCTGTAACCTATTTTTGGCGCCACTAATTTGGACGTAACTCAAAACTCAGTTATGGTGGTTAAACGTTTTCACCCATAAACTTTCGTGCCCTTGGAATTATAGGTAAAATGTCCATTTGATGGTTTGATTTGTTTTGAAGGTATTTATTCTTTAAGAAATATTGAATTTCGACAACTAAATGGGAAAAGTTTAACAATAAGGCATTTGTTTTGTTTTCTAGTAATAGAAGTAAAACCACTACTTGCGAGAAAGCAAGACAATATCTTTTAAAAAACAAAGCACTTTTTAAAAAAGAATTAATCATGATGAAAATGGTGTTTTATTGTAACAAAAAAGATTATTATAGAAAACTAAAATTTAACGAGAGCGAAAATGAGAAGGAAAGTTCCGTAGCTGAAGTTAAAGTAATTGCTTGTGATACTCCACTCAGCTTATCGCATACATTTGCACGCATGAAAATAATTGTATTTTGCGTGTGGCTTATACCATCCAACTGCTTTCAAAATTTGAGGAAATCCTTAAGGCTAAATATGTTTTAAAAGTATAAAAGTAATGGCTAAAGAAAGACCTCTTACATATAGCCACTCAGGAACTTCTTTGATGGAAATAATAAATACTTGAAGCGGAGGAAGGATTAGATTGCAAATTTAAAATACTCGTAATTTATTAATTTTGAATAATTTTTTTTTTTCATCTCACAGATGTGGGGCATTGAATTTTTTGATGCCACACAGTCATTAAACAGAAGAAGACTAATTTCGCCAACCAGCATTACAAAACCACTGTCACTCGAATATTCAACACCAATTAATAACGAAGATAGGCAGGAATCCACAAGTACAAACGAGTCTTTGGAAGGAGAAGAAGAAGAAGAAACTGGAGATGATACAGCGTCAGTAACCACGACGAAAACAGAGGATGATTACATATTCGTGCAAGAATCTGAACCTGAAGACGATGACACAGCACGAGGTAATTCAAAATTTTAGCATGGCACGAAAAAAAAGGTATTCTTTTGTATCGATTGAGAATGAAAACACATGTTCTGGCGACCTAGCATCACTTTCATTTTGTGCTCCTCTCTTTGATTTATATGCCCAGAAAAATTGGGTTTTTTAAATATTTAAGCAGCCTTGATAATATCTAATGTTGAGTATCCATGACTTTTCTTGAAGGAAACCCACGATTTGAAATAAACATTGGTAGTGTTCCTGCTCACCATAGTTAGTCTTACCTTCTTGTTTCTTAAGCATTCTATCAACCATAAATGATCAGCGGCGGACAGTTGATTTGACATGGACAACTAACTGAATAGTCGACAGGAATTGATAAACCCCAACTCGTAGTATTTATTGACCTCACAATGACCTGTAGCAGAGTATCCTATCCACCGGTTAGTCGCTAAAAGACACTTGTCAACAAAACAAACACTAGAGTCGGACTAATGTATGAAAGTTCAAAAGTTTCAGCCAGTCAAATGCGACATATGTATATTGAGTAGCACTGGTTTATAAATACTAGTAAAACAAGACAAGTGAAGTGGCTGGAAACGGATCATTCACTGTTTATTTGTGACGAGTCCAGCTGCTATTGAGACGATCTCATTCTCGCATACTCTTTCATACATATGTATATTAAGTAGCACTGGTTTATGAATACTAGTAAAACAAGACAAGTGAAGTGGCTGGAAACGGATCATCCACTGTTTATTTGTGACGAGTCCAGCTGCTATTGAGACGATCTCATTCTCGCATACTCTTTCATACATATGTATATTGAGTAGCACTGGTTTATAAATACTAGTAAAACAAGACAAGTGAAGTGGCTGGAAACGGATCATTCACTGTTTATTTGTGACGAGTCCAGCTGCTATTGAGACGATCTCATTCTCGCATACTCTTTCATACATATGTATATTGAGTAGCACTGGTTTATAAATACTAGTAAAACAAGACAAGTGAAGTGGCTGGAAACGGATCACCCACTGTTTATTTGTGACGAGTCCAGCTGCTATTGAGACGATCTCATTCTCGCATACTCTTTCTCAGTAATACATCAAAATATTTTAAACCTGTATCCGAGGCTTATCTTAAATGTCTGGTTAAATTTGTTGAACGCCAAAACAAAAGTGGATAAAAAAACATCGTACAATGGTCAAAACTAAAAAACTGAATCAAACGCAAGATACAAAAAAAACGTTGACAGCTGACAAGTGCTTCCGTATATAACCAAAGTTGGAACCTGGAGGAGAGCCCAGGCATGGTGCCCCCTATTTTTTTTCTGACGTATTTGATATAGCTTTGTTATCCGTGATTTTGTGATTAAACTTGGTGCGTTTTAGGCTTTGCTCAATAATTCATTTATTTTCTGCTGAAACAGTGTGATTAAGTATTTGTTGTTAGGCATGAAGCCTTTAAAATAGGTAGCATGTACCCATAAAAACTGCTAGCATGTAAACTCGACTTTACGGGAAATTTTTGAAAGGCCAGGCGCTGGATAGTGTTCTCAAGTCTTTGATATAAAAGAAACTCCAAGGTTTACTGGCTTGTTATCATTTTTGTTCGTCTGTTTGCATTCGTTCTCTGTTGAATCAAAACCCTTTTGTCAGTACATAAAATAACTAAAACATAAGAACTTTGGCAAATACCGTCTAAGCGAAAGTTCGCCATTACAGAAAACAATTTTTACGAAATGAAATAAAAGTGAGCCGAATGTGTATTTAAGTGAAACCCGAAGATTATAGTCCCGTTGCATTGTAAAAAGAAAACAAAAAATATTGTAAATAACTGTCAGTCTGTTAAAGTAGATTGGTTGATGCTTCGATCCTCGGTTTGTTTTTCATATTTGTAGAAAACTTTTGACTTTTGTTTTCTCTTTCCGATATTTTGGTCAAGACGAGTGCCAGCGAAAGAGCTTTTGAGAAAATAAGTGTAATTGTACTTGAAATATTGACATTTTGCGCCACCAACCGTTCATTTATGACAACATTATGCAAGGGGGTACATGTTAAGGTAGCATGTGAGTGCTATAGTACATCTTGCACTGTATTGATTCATATTTTTCTATTAACAGACTGGAAAAGAAGATTGGTATTAAAACACAAGCTAACAATGCATACTGCCTATGAAAGATGTGACAATTATGAGCCAGCACCGGTGACTGCCCTTGCTGTTTCAAAGTAAGTACCGGGGGTTATTATGATATACTATAGATAACACCAGGGAAAATTTTTAACTTTTAAAAATTTTAATTGGGTTTTACAGCTGATTCATACTAATTTTGACATGCTGAATACTAAAATACTCACAGATTTTCTCCCATACATCCAGATTTTTTCCCATACATCCAGATTTTTCTCCGCCCAATACCATTCGAAATTCCGATTTCTTGCAAAGTTCAAGTCAAACATTTGGTACACAACTTGGATGAACACCTTTTCTGCACATCTTGCTCAAATAACCTGCCTCAGACACAAACAAAAAAATTACTATTCTGTTTATTTAGTGATGCAGTGCCCTGATAAAGCTCTTATGCATGAACAAAACCACCCCAGAGCTTGTTCCATCACACCGAAACAGAAAAACCTTTGTCAACATGGATCGGACTTCACGAAGTGCAAACAATTGGCGGTTGGTTTTTTGGATTTGCGCACAACTGACGTTATCCCAGGAAAGAAGTACTGTAGCTAAACAGTCATACATATCTTGTAAATTCCTACCGATTCCATTACTTTATACATAGTTACTGTCATTTAAGGTGCACTAAACAAACTTTAGAAACGGAAAAAAAACAACTCACTTTTATTCATTTTTTTGATGCCATGGCTACTTCCAGGGGCAAGTGATCCACATTGGTCAAGCCTGTCACGACTGGTATTTTTATCGCCTACATCCTAGAAACGTCTATTTCGTATTTGGACAATTTCTCAAGTTTGTGGTAATTGTTTTGCCTAATGGTACAGTCATGACCATCATAGGTCGATAATAATAATAATAATAATAATAATTATTATTATTATCCTAAATTTTGCATTTTTCGCACTGGCTGTTGTTATTGCCGTTTTGGGCTTCCAAGCCGAGTCTTAACAATTACCCAAAGCCAACCAGGCTACACATCCTTAAATTTCCAACAACCTTCCTAAAATTCCCCCCTGTTCCCAATAACCCTTTTTTTTATACCC
>RDPX01000029.1:1771903-1783203 GCA_003991215.1 Morbakka virulenta | reverse complement strand
CAAGCTTAAGCCTTTACTTTTAATCACTTTTACTCTTTTCAACACCAGGACACCACACTTTTGAAATCCGGATTCCATCCTAATATCTTTGCTAAATGCGTGTACAGTAGACCCCAAACTGTCGATCTCATATTCGTTTTTTGAAAACAACTTTAAATAGTCCATGAAAAGCAAATGGTTGATTTTCACCGTCCCTAAGGTGTATCCAGTACCCATCTTTCTTAGTATACTGGAGAGAGGAATCATGCAAATTACGAACAGCAAGGGAGACAGATTATCCCCTTGGAATATACCTCGCCTAATGTCAACCTCGCATAACTTTTCACCACATGCTGTTAAGACTGACTTCCATTTTTCCATGGACTCAGTAATAAACTTTATGATGTTTTCGGATACATGTACCAGTTTTAGACATTCAATTATCCGGGAGTGGGGGATCATATCATACGCTTTTCTGTAATCGATCCACGCCATTGCCAGATTTTTGTGCCTTCTCTTACACTCCTTCATAATATTATATTAAGAATAACATGCTTCTACATGACTTAAAATTATTATTTTGAATTAATAGAATTATTGCCATATTTTGACATAGTAACAATCCAACTTCAGTGAAAAGGATGCATGTCGACTGCCAGCTCAGGAAATATTTAACATCATTATGTGATTTTGTGTTGGCCCATTGTGTGTTCATTTAAGTTCACTTCTTAATGGAAAACTAAGGAGTTGTTCGCATAAAACAGAACAGTATTTTTCTTTACCTATTATACCAGAAGCTGGAATCGATTGGTTATGTGAACCGAATCTCAACAATTTATGTAATTAATTGTATAAGGAGGAATTGAATAGAGCTAGTGAATGTAAAATGGAACGTATAGGTCTAGATAACATTGCCGTACTTTAACTGAGCTACAGGCTTTTATGTTGATCAAACTACTTAAGTTTGTAATGATTCCTGAACTGCTTGAGGTATTCACAATGCCTCTGTAATTTGAATAAATACCTTGAAAAACACTTGGCCTGGTCTATTCGATCTTCAAATGATTGAAACTGAGGAAGCGAGTAATCAATTGTATAATGTTCTTCAGAAATAAATAATGTCAGAATGTCATAATCCGATCAATAATAAGAGTGATTTTAAGGGTAAAGTGGCATTGTTAACCCATAGAATATTTTATAGCTGGATACCCTAGACAAGAAATAAGAGGTCTTTAAAAACCTTCCTAGCGATTTTTTTCAGTGAAAGACTTTTACAGTTAAATGGACAAAATTTGAAATCCCTTTATGGAATCCTTTTCCTTACCACTTAAAGAAAGCTTAGTCCAGTCGTAAAAGTGAAGGAAACTTCGTTCATTCATGAGCCAAAAAAATACAATTATTCTGTTCACAGCCAGCATCAACCACAAATTAGTAACTGAATTCGTGATATTTGGCAGTACCATGACCTGTGTTCTAAGAAACATAAATTATTTGGAAAACTTAAAGCTAAGAAACCTTAGTGCATTTGTGTTTTATGAATGTACCAGTATTAGTTTTGTGTCCGCTGCTGTACATGCTGTTCATAGGCATTTTGCTCTTAAAAATTTCGAATTGGATTTTGCTTTTGCAATTTTGGATTGAGCCACATGCACCCATTATTGAGCTGCACCCTGTCTCAAACTTTTGCGCAGGTATTTCCATCTTTTTTCCCCTCATATCTGTATTACCCCAAATTCTTTCAATTCTTAGCAGTACTTCAATACTTGTTTCTCAGATAATATTAGAAAAATACGTAATTCACATTACTTTCCTTCCATTTGGTAGCCGTTCCTCTTTCATTATGTACCGCAATGTCTCGTCACCTTTTTCTTGCTGTATAATATGCTGAAAAAAAATGGAGATGCGAAGTCGATAGCAGTACACTAATGGGGACTGGAGATGCATTTGTGACATTAAGCTTTGTAAAATTAGCTTTTAGTCCATTATTGTCAGTTAGTTGTAATAGATGTCTTAAATCTATGTTTTAGGGACCACAGGAAAATTTATGTTGGTGATGGAAGGGGACGTATTTTCTCCTGGTCTGTTTCAGATTCTCCAGGTAATCATCTTGCGTCAGTTTTGCGACTTGTGTGTGTTGTATGAATCTGAGCATTATTGTATTCATAAGATGCAGAAAAAATGGACAGAAAAACATTCGAGTTTACCGTACTAAACATAATAAAGTTTCTGGAGACTAATTATGTAAACCAACCTGTAATGGTAACAATGATGGTAATGGTATTCATGTTGATTATAACGATACTAGTACTGTTGTTTGCAGTTTTACAAAGTAACTATTTTACAAATGTACTTGTTATGAGTAGCCTTCCTTCTGAGGTTTTTTCTATTCAGTTATTCTTGTCGTGGAAGCATATTTTGCGTGAAAAAAATTGTCAGTTATATACCTGAGATAGATAGTTTGTCGTTTTTTATTATTTTATTCTGTTTAAAGTACTGAATAGAATTCCCTAATTCAGTTAAAGCGCTTTGTATTTTTTGTATTTCAACTTGTGTTGCTTTTACTTAACTGGGGAGTCCTTGTTTGCATTGACGTGAAATTATATTTGTTGGTAGACTCACTTTACTTTGAATTGATATTGCCCTTCACTCAGATGTAGTATAGACCTTCCTTTCGCTTTCGGTTTCCATCCAGCCAAGTGCTTTCAGAACGACACCATTTATACAATATGCTGTTATTTGTCATATTTAATAAATTGTGACACAGCAGCATTTGTGATCACAAAGTTCGAAGAATCAATATGTTTGTTTTTTTTATATATACAGGGCGAATTGCTGATCATTGGCTGAAAGATGAAGGTGCAGACAGATGCTGTTCTTGCGAAAAAAAATTCACTTTAACCGAACGCCGACACCACTGTCGTAACTGTGGAAAAATATTTTGTGGCAAGTAAGTTCGTGTTTCCGAATACCAAACTTTGTACCTCCGTTAAACTGTTTTTGTTTTTTTTGACATATAAAGATGCTGATTACATTGGACACGGACTTGCCTTGCAATCGCTCTAGAAAAACAGACCACGAAATATTGTGAATCCTTTTTTGGGTACTTTTTATCCTGACCGTTTTTGTGTTGAACCTTGAGATTTGATTATTATACTCTAATATTTTCCAAACGATTTTTTTGACGATCAGCCAATTAAACATAGGCCGTGGCGGATCCATATTACCGAATAGTAACACCACAAGCAGTCATTCATTTCTAATTATCCAGAATCAATGAATGCTCTTCCACCTATTGGGAACCCTTTTTGTGCCCCGTAGGCTCCCAAAGACTAATTACTTTGTCTGTCAAGGTTTTAACAAGGAAATGATTTCAAGAATATTTCAATTAGGTGTTATTTTGCACTTTTTTTATTTTTTTCTCTTGTAACACAGATCCCTGATTTTTTGTGTTTTGAATTTGAAGACCCAAGGTATTCTGTAATCAATGCAATTAATTTTCATTCAAGTAAGAACTAAATAAGGCTCAAAGTCACTTAGTGTAGCATAGAACTGTAAAATAAAGATTACGAGCTAGGAAAGCTCATCAATAGTAACTATTCACTAGTAAGAACGAATGTGTTAGTTTTCAATATAACCAAATGTGTATTTTAGACCACAAACGCTCATTTGATACTTTTTGGAGCTAAACGGGTTAAGTCGAAGCAGTTTACTTCCCAATTTTTTAATCCCCATAACTTTTATGCGAAATTCCCACATTAGGATTACCCTTTTTCTGTCCATTTAATATTTTCGCGCGGAGGTTTTTCACCAATCATCCGCTTTTCCGATGTTCAGATTACCGAGTTTCTCCGCAATTACATTAGAGATGGGTTTCTCCTGATTATTTAAAAAATCCCATCTGCCCAATTTAATGGCCTTGCCAAGACAGGATTATAAAATAACATAGTTACTTGATTGTATTAATATTTGTCAAAGATTGTGGACTGATTGAAGCAGTGGACCAACTGCTTCAATCAGATCTTTTCAAAAGAGTTTTGCCCTCATTTTCACAGTCTGTAGGACGTGGTCCTTAACATTTCCCCCTAGACCCCTGTAAAACATTAAGTCAGATTTTTCCTTGATCTGCTCCTGTGCATCACCCACGAGGTCTGTACACAAATTACTCAATTTGATTTTTTTAACTGCTCAAGTCTCTTTTTAAGACCGTTTTATTTTTCTCCCCTGTTTGCAGATGCAGCCGCTTTGAGTCTCCCATTGAACATCTAAAAATTTCCAAGCCAGTTCGTGTTTGCCAGAACTGTTATATGGAGTTAAAGAGAAAGCCTTCGTCAGGCAGATCGTCTAGAGGGCCTTCAGCATAGTTTATACTTTAAGATGTATTGAAGAATTTATTTGCCAAATTTAAATTTCTCGAATTTACTATGGCGTAAAATGGAGAACAAGAGAAAACTAACAAATATCTTTTTGTATATAATAGTCGATTCAAGAATTCTGCCAGCTCCCATTTTTGACATAGTTTTGAAATAGTATTTTTTCGCTTACTCGATGTGCAAATGATTGGCATTCACAATAGACGGGTGTTGCATTTTAAAGCTGTTAATGTATTTTGGTGTATCAATTGGTGGCATTTGTTGATTAACTCACAACTTGTGTGTTCGTAGCTGCAATGAAATATGATGATATTTCATAGAGTGAGGAAATTTAAATCCAATTATAACAAGTTGATTAAAACGAAAAATCATTTCCCCCAGGGACATTTTTCAGCTGCATACCTGTTAAGCTGTTAGTATCATATTAGGAATTTTAATGGTTATGAGTTGTGGTATTGTAAGTTATAGTGGTAATCTTTATGAAGAACAATTTTAATTATTTCTCCAAGATGGGACTAAAACTCGTCCAAATTGGGAAGAAAATTTGCGGTTTTCTTTGCTCGATAACAAACGACCGCCAGACACCCGGGTACAGTTTTTGAGTGTACAAGGGGTACACAACATTGAAAACAAACCCCAAACTTTAGTAAGATACGATTTATTTTACATGGATATCGCTTGGTTGCATCAGATGTGCGCAAAATTTATTAATTTTTCTGGACAAAGTTGTCTTCAAAGATCGTACTGTCCGCTCAAGTCTTACCCAATACAAAACTGTTTAAATATGAATAGCATTTAACATGACAACACAAGATGTTAGTCGTAGTCCTGAGCGGTAGATCTTGCAGTAATTGTATTTTTGGCAAATGTTGGAATAAAGGTTAATGATTTTCTGTTTGTTGGCAGAGGGTTTGCATTCTCTCTATTGGTGTTCATTTCGTAGGAGATCGGCTATTCAAGGAGCCAGGTATTCTTGTACGAAGCAAGCCAAAAAGGTACCCCTTTCGTATTCCATCCGTATGCTTGGTAGTTAGTGGGTTATCTTTCTCTACAATTTAATCATGCAACCCGGATTCCATCATAAACCAAATATGTTGATTCTCGTAACGTGTTTTTATTACTCCAATTTTGATTTTATGCAGTTCTACTCGGCGTGTAGTGAGTGGTCTTACTGCCGGCTTAAGGATAGACGTAATCCCGATGACTGAACCCCCTTTTTAAAGCCCAAGAATGAACCAGATTTGGCTTGCAAAATTAATGTGATGCCCTCGTGTTGTGCAAGTTCTCTAAATTTGATGAGGGGTTTTATCATCCCCCGCATTGCACCAAGCTTTGATTTTATGTCAAGGTTTTTCTTTCAAATCCGATTTGCCAAACTTTGGCAACTATAAATAGAATGTGGTTGTATAAATTTCAAATTTTTAGAATTGTACTCAGTAGAAAATATATTTTACTTTAACGTACGTACATTTAGCGATGTTTTGTTTACTTATTGAACTGTAAGTCCATTTTTCTACCCCTTGCAAGTGTTAAAGTTGTCCAAATTAAAAGTAGATTATGTTGTCGACCAAAAGAAATACCAGTATACCGTAAATCTTGTGATTATTTCAGTCAAAACTGTTGAATTTAAAAAACCATTTGTCTCGCTGATCTTCACGGTATCCCCCCCCCCCCTTCCCCCTTTAATATAGATTCAACAGCAACCGAATCCTGCTGTTTCTATTTAACGCGATATAAATTATGCCTCGCTGCAGATTCACGATGTGAAAATTTGTTTCTCTTGTAGTCCAATACATTTATTCTAAGATGGCATCATTTCTCATCCACCTTGCTTATAGGGGCCATAATTACGCCTACAATTTTATTTTGCTGGTATTTGTAGAAAGTCACGAGATTATTTTTCTGCGAATATTTCCAAAGGAAACTGGTTTGAAGGGGAGTAGGGGCAACTGTAACTCGATATATCAGGCGGGTGACAAAAGACACTATCTTCCACAGAGTCCCCGTCATTTTCCTTACAACGACGTCACGTCCAGTAACACAGGTTACCAGTGATACTGGAAAACGTACTTTGATTTTGAAACTGCCTGCATAACTATTTTTGTGGCGTTTCTTTGTTCATTTTGATCAATGTATCATGACGTTTCGTCGGAACTAGAGGGGGAGAGTGCTGGATAAAATTAGTAGAACCAGCCCATAGTTAAAAGCAATGTGCATATTCGTTAAACGATATGAGTCCTGGAAAGTGTTCTGTCATATTTCCTCATTGTCGTGGTGGCCATCCTGTAGACTTTTTAGCTGCCGTGCTGCTGCATTGCGGGTTTTTGTGTGTGTACCTAATCAGCATGCTACTTAAAGGAAGTTTAGCAATTACTTGCGATTAAGGTGGTACCTGTATATACAAACAATCACACTTTTATAAATAAATCCCAGACAACAAAAAACATAGCAAAAGAAGAGTTGGCAGACTTGGATATTATATTTTCATCCAGTATTTACACTGTTACAAGTTGTAGCCTCGTAAAATCAAAATCTATGCCATCAAATCATGTTTATATCAACAATATGTACAACCAAAACTGTTCAATAATGAACGCATTATATACCAAGTTGTAAAACAATTATCATCGAAGTATTTCAAAACCATTATCGAGACGCCGGAAAATGAGAAGATTGATTCCAAATTTTAGATCGGGTTCGCTTTTCAGGATTCCGGTGCCCGAGTATGAAAATTATCCTAAATAATCATTAGGGAACTACACCCTGTCTTAATGAAGGCGAACCGGACGACCACCTATAACCGGAAAATTTACGCTAAACCGGTGTCTATGACCCAGTTTCAGTTTCCCTTGTTGCTGTGTAATTTGCATTGGCGGAATAGCCCACCCACCCCCCGCCCCAAGTCGAACACTGACAATTTATTAAAACCAGGTTTTCGTACTTGGGAGGTGGGATATTTCTTTTACCCTTTATAGTCCGGAGTAAAAAAGTTGCCTAAACAATTATTAGCAAACATTTTTACCGTCAAAGGTACTTTGATAATTGAGGCGTCTTTTTCTGGTCCACCTCATTAACTTAGTTGTTAATACAGTTCTTCTCCCTCCCCTCCTCCCTCCCTCCCTTCCTCCCTCCTCTTTTAAAGATCTCGCTGTTTGGTTGCGCTACGAACTTACAATAACTTCAAATGTTAATTTATGTTTGTGTAAAATCCAAGTGAGACTTGCACACCAAAACATTCCCTCTTACAGACAGATGCAAACGTGTTTCCCCTTTTTGACACAACATCGGTGGGAATATTTGGACTTTTTCTAAATCTGACGAGCTTTTTAGCCATGGAGAGCTCCTGCGTGATTGAATGAAAGAGCACTTTACTACGAATAATAGGATAATCAAAGATGACTCTTCGACTGCAAGGGGTGAGATTAAAATACAGTGGTTGGTAATTTTCTGTCGACAAGGAAAGTCAACTACAAAGCACTTAAATTACTTCTGGTTGCGAAAACAACTTTTTCCTAAAGCCAGTCTTTTCATACTGAGGTTTTCCATGTTTCAAAAATATTATCCACATAACCTGCTGCATAGGGGTGTGGCAGTTTATTCTTTTTTGAAATGTTCCATAACCAACTATTTGCTATTATCTCCTTAGGACAATCCAACCTAAAATTCTAGAACATGACAAAGAAATGTACATTTCTGAAGGAATCTTACTAGCAATCACTTAGTTGTGACTAATTTCAATGGCAATATATGTACTGACAAAGTTTGTGACATGACAGAAATGTACATTTCTAAAGGAAATAATACAACTCTTATCTTATTGGCAATCACTTAGTTGTGGCTAATTTTAATGGCAATATATGTACTGACAAATTTTGTGAAATGACAGAAATGTACATTTCTAAAGGAAATAATACAACTCTTATCGTATTAGCAATCACTTAGTTGTGACTAATTTCAATGGCAATATATGTTCTGACAAATTTTGTGAAATGACAGAAATGTACATTTCTAAAGGAAATAATACAACTCTTATCTTATTGGCAATCACTTAATTGTGACTAATTTCAATGACAATATATGTACTGACAAATTTTGTGACATGACAGAAATGTACATTTCTAAAGGAAATAATACAACTCTTATCTTATTAGCAATCACTTAGTTGTGACTAATTTCAATGGCAATATATGTTCTGACAAATTTTGTGAAATGACAGAAATGTACATTTCTAAAGGAAATAATACAACTCTTATCTTATTGGCAATCACTTAATTGTGACTAATTTCAATGACAATATATGTACTGACAAATTTTGTGACATGACAGAAATGTACATTTCTAAAGGAAATAATACAACTCTTATCTTATTGGCAATCACTTAGTTGTGACTAATTTCAATGGCAATATATGTTCTGACAAATTTTGTGAAATGACAGAAATGTACATTTCTAAAGGAAATAATACAACTCTTATCTTATTGGCAATCACTTAATTGTGACTAATTTCAATGACAATATATGTACTGACAAATTTTGTGACATGACAGAAATGTACATTTCTAAAGGAAATAATACAACTCTTATCTTATTGGCAATCACTTAGTTGTGACTAATTTCAATGGCAATATATGTTCTGACAAATTTTGTGAAATGACAGAAATGTACATTTCTAAAGGAAATAATACAACTCTTATCTTATTAGCAATCACTTAGTTGTGACTAATTTCAATGGCAATATATGTACTGACAAATTTTGTGACATGACAGAAATGTACATTTCTAAAGGAAATAATACAACTCTTATCTTATTAGCAATCACTTAGTTGTGACTAATTTCAATGACAATATATGTACTGACAAATTTTGTGACATGACAGAAATGTACATTTCTAAAGGAAATAATACAACTCTTATCTTATTAGCAATCACTTAGTTGTGACTAATTTCAATGACAATATATGTACTGACAAATTTTGTGACATGACAGAAATGTACATTTCTAAAGGAAATAATACAACTCTTATCTTATTAGCAATCACTTAGTTGTGACTAATTTCAATGACAACATATGTTCTGACAAATTTTGTGACATGACAGAAATGTACATTTCTAAAGGAAATAATACAACTCTTATCTTATTAGCAATCACTTAGTTGTGACTAATTTCAATGACAACATATGTACTGACAAATTTTGTGACATGACAGAAATGTACATTTCTAAAGGAAATAATACAACTCTTATCTTATTAGCAATCACTTAGTTGTGACTAATTTCAATGACAACATATGTACTGACAAATTTTGTGACATGACAGAAATGTACATTTCTAAAGGAAATAATACAACTCTTATCTTATTAGCAATCACCTAGTTGTGACTAATTTCAATGACAATATATGTACTGACAGTTTTATAACATGACAGAAATGTACATTTCTAAAGGAAATAATACAACTCTTATCTTATTGGCAATCACTTAGTTGTGACTAATTTCAATAACAATATATGTACTGACAAATTTTGTGACATGACAGAAATGTACATTTCTGAAGGAAATAATACAACTCTTATCTTATTAGCAATCACTTAGCTGTGACTAATTTCAATGGCAATATATGTACTGACAAATTTTGTGACATGACAGAAATGTACATTTCTGAAGGAAATAATACAACTCTTATCTTATTGGCAATCACTTAATTGTGACTAATTTCAATGACAATATATGTACTGACAAATTTTGTGACATGACAAATGTACATTTCTGAAGGAAATAATACAACTCTTATCTTATTGGCAATCACTTAGTTGTGACTAATTTCAATGACAACATATGTACTGACAAATTTTGTGAAATGACAGAAATGTGCATTTCTAAAGGAAATGATACATCTCAATAATTATGACCCAGTACTGACTTTGTTCACTGACAAATTTCAAAAAATGACAGAAATAATACAACGTCTAATAGCTATTACCCAGTTCTTACTAAAATCACTGTCAAGATATCTACAGGCAAATTTGAAATCGTGACAGAAATGTACTTTTTTGAAGTATATAATACAACTTCTAATTGCTATTACCTGGTTCTAAGTTAATTCACAGACAAATTAAAAAATATGACAGAAATGTACATTTCTAACGGAAATAATCAAACTTATAATAGCTATTTCCCAGTTGTGACCAAATTTATTGACAAGACATGTACTGACCAATAAAAAGCCATGACAAATATACATTTCTCAGCAAATAGTACAACTCCCTATCGATATCACTCAGTTCACTGACGAGATATCTACTGAAAATTTTACAGAACTTATAAAATAGTAATACGTACAATACCTTTAAAATTAAATAAACCATTAAAGGTATGAATTATTTTCTTATCCATTTTTTACTACACAGCCTTTCATAAAATAAAAGGATTTGTGAAACAAGTCTATTTTAATAATTAGATAAAACTGTGTATGGCCAAAGTAGGTGAACCCGCATCTTATTACACTGATGAATGATGAAAGTGAAAGGCAATAAACATTAAATTGTATTTCTCTAAGTCCCATCTCATGCTATTGTGGTATGCGCCAACTGCATATCAAATTGACCAGTCCGTGATATATCTATGCATGCGTAATACCCAAAAATATTGCTTCAGCTCCAATAAACGTTTGGAGACGGATTTAATGATCACTGTAAAATACTGTACTAACAAATAAACATGTAGTTAGACAGACGATAGATAGATAGATAGATAGATAGATAGATAGATAGATAGATAGATAGATAGATAGATAGATAGATAGATAGAGGGATAGGTAGATGGGTAGATGGATAGATGGATAGATGGATAGATAGATAGATAGAGGGATAGATAGATAGATAGATAGATAGATAGATAGATAGATAGATAGATAGATAGATAGAGGGATAGGTAGATGGGTAGATGGATAGAT
>RDPX01000029.1:1759879-1770247 GCA_003991215.1 Morbakka virulenta | reverse complement strand
TTTAAACCATTTTTTTTCTTGGGTCGCACTTTCTCGTACATTGTATCATTCGTATCTATTTTTCTACGTTTCCGTCTTAAACTACATTATAGTCTATTACAACACTTGTACCTGGTTTCATATGCTTTGTGTTGTTGCAGTTTTCTCTTTCATATACAAGTGAAGGGGTCTTTTCTAAAATGTCAAAAATTATACAAACGTATTTTATGAATAGTCCTCAGACGTTCGCTAATAATTATTAATCAGATTGGGTCGTCTAAATGCAGTTAACATATATATATATATATATATATATATATAAATTTATGTATAACCATTTCAAATCATGTAAATTTGGTATCATTTTTACACAGAGTATATCGTGGGTATCCTCAGAATATAGAAACAATGAGTTACTCGTTTGGAAACTTTTCTAGGTTACTTTTCTAGAAACCTTTTTTCAGGGGCATTTCACTGAAGGTATACCCTGTTTATGTATTAATATTAACTTCCTTGCCCCTTATTAAATACCCTGCTCCCATTTTCACGAAATCCAAATTCTTTTAATGTGGTTCACCTTTACTATGGCCAGAAATCATTACACTGCAAAGGGTTACTTGCCTCTGCATTCTCCATCAAATGCTTAATGTTAGCAACAGAAGAGACCACTATTTCCAATGAACCAAACTCCATTAAATGATCTTGCTGAGTTAGTTCCATTTGCACAACTTTATTTTCATACCACGGGAACGTTAGCCACTGGTATTTATGCTTCTCGGTACCATTCTGTGTTGAATATAACAGATACACACTCATGTGGAATAACTACTTGGCAAAACTTTAAAACCAACTTTCTTGTTTTTATATGTGCGTTATACGCTGTTAACGCCATTCCCAGTTTGATCTTTATTCTGTGTTTCGATTTCACAATTTTCTGGAGGAACCACTTGCATCACAACGTCACCATTTTCTGCATGGTACTTATTGGGAAGTCGATAAAATTTCAATGCCAGCAAAAGAAAAATAAAAGACATGAACTTAACAAATCCACCAATTGCAAATAGATAAAACCTGCAAAAAAATAAATGTGGAATACAACGTTAGAAAGTGAATACACATTACTAAATACAAGTGCACTAAAAACAGCACCGTGACCGCAATTTCCGAGAACAGTTACGGTGATAACCACGTATTATAAGTGTAAATATATTAATCAATGTTACAAAGTAATAATGAAAATAGTGTCATATCTACAATGTAATGAAACATATATATATATATAAATATATATACACTATAATTATCAAATTGTATATATATATATATATATATATATACGGTACAACTGTGAAGCAAACAAAACTTCATCAATTGCCACTTAAAATATCTTGCTGATTCATTAGAAAAAATAAAAAGTGACACTTTAGAACACAGATGTATGTATATATAAATATATATATGTAATATATATATATATTACATAATATAATATATATATATATATATTACATAATATAATATATATGAAATTACATTACATTATGTTATAGCAGTAGTAGATCTTGTGTGAAGTGAAAATTCCTGACGATTGGAGAGAGAATTAATTGTAAATATCCATAAGCAGAAGGGTGACAACATGGACTGCGGAACATTTAGAGGTATAAAGTTGGTGGACCAAGCATGAAGGTGTTTGAGAGGGTAGTGGACCAGAGGCTTCGTGACATGGTTGGGAAAAACGAGATGCAATATGGCTTCATGAAAGGCAGGCGCACCATTGATGCTATCTCTGTGATTTGGCAGTTGCAGGAGAAAAGACTGGAAAGAAACCAGGCTATGTACTATGGGTTTATCGACCTCGAGAAGGCATATGATCGAGTACCACGGTAAGTGGTCTTCTGTGTGCTGAGGAAGAAAAGGATACCAGAAAGATTGGTAGGATTGGTAGAGGATATGTACGAGGGTGTAAAGACCTCAGTGCAGACAGAGGGGGGCCGGTTCGTGTCCTTTGACGTGAAAGTGGAGCTACATCAAGGCTCACCACTCAGTCCTTTTCTGTTTATTACAATGATGGACGTAGTGGTGACAAATGGTTTACAGACGGCTGACTCCCAGTGGTAATTCCAGAAAAGGATGAGGTTGTGACAGGAAACCCTAGGGAAGCAAGGCCTGAAGGTTAACTCGAAGAATACAGAGTTTATAGCCAGCTGTAAAGAAGGAGGGAGGAAAATCGTGACGAGCTTTGGGTATCTGGGGCCGAGATTAGATGAGACTGGAGGTTGTGAAAGGAAGGTGAGAGAGCGAATCAAAGCTGGCTGGAATAAGGGAAAGGATGTGAAAGGATTTGTGTGTGATGGAAGAATCCCCCGACGGGTCAAAATAAAGGTGTACCTGACGATGATCCGAACAGTACTAATGTATGGCAGAGAAACGTAGGCGTTGGGGGAGAAAGAAGAAGAGAGGTTCATGAGAACAGAAATGAGAACGCTTAGATGAATATTGGGGGTGCTGCTGCTGGAACGAAGAAATCAGAATGAGTGCGGGCGTAACATGCATAAGTGAAAAGTTGAGAGAAACAAGGTTGTGATTTTTTGGGCATATAACGAGGAGATGCGTGTATGGTGCAGAGGGCAAGAACGGGACCAGTGAAAGGAGGGAGGTCTGTGGGCAGGCAAAATTTGAGATGGCGAGATGTAGTGAAAGACCTGGAGAAGAGGAAGCTGGGGGGCGAGACGTGATGGACAGCCCACAATGGCGCAGAATGATTCGTGCCGCTGACCCCTGGTTACTGGGAATAGAGCTAAAGGAAGAATAAGAAGATATTATAGTAGTAGTAGTAGCAGCAGTAGTCGTGGTAGTAGTTCTATGACGTAATTCAACCAGGTATAATTTTTTTTCTGTTAAGGTAAAGAAACCTAAGATAGGTAACCAAGTAACAAATTGTTTTGTCAATAAAACTGGTTGAGAAATTTGCTTTCCTAACCATCATACCCTCTATGTAGTACCATCTAAATATTTCACTGGCCAAAACTGTTCACACGAGGCTGTTCGCGAACTTGGCCGGCCACGTTCATTACAGAAACGCTTACCTAGGTGGCTATATCTCTGCACGCTTAGTTGACCAAGTACTTCGCCGGTGAAATATTCCGTCGGCCATGTGTGATATCTAGGTTGCAATTTACTAAATTCCGAACCTTTGCCAACGATAGTTACAATATTCAACGGATTTCTACTACACATTTTTTCAATAAGAAATTTGGATCAGCACTTTGTAGAAATTTTTTTTAATTTGGCATGAAAATTTTGGCATTTTATTGCTAAGGTTTCTTCATTCGTTTCTTATTTTCGGGACCTAAAACTGGATTTTTGTTTTTAAGTTAAGTATTTTTAGATGGATATAAACACAGATCGTTACAAAAACCCATGCTGACTAAAATAAAAAGTTACAAAACAAAAATAAATAAAATAAAAATTTATAAAAACTCCTGACAATAAAACTAGTCAGAACCACCTACAGTAAAATCATGTCTAGACCATCAATATCGTTAAGCGTTATATAGCCTAGAAACCGTCTCTAAACAGAACTTTGTACTCATCATTTCTTTTAATATTGATTAAAAGCAAAAGTTCCTTTTTAAGAAAAATAATGCTTTTTCAAATTGTCTTATTCTCTCTTGATTATTCACAAAGAATATTCCCTGCACAAACTTAAGTCAATGGCGTCTTTTCTGAAATGGAATTTCAATTTTTAACTTTTTCTTTAGTCTAACACTCCCGTTTCTTAAATTTTTGGCCATCGTACTACTAGTTCCTTATAAACCAGTTTCTTCTAACAAAAATGTGTAATGCAACGAGTTAATATTCTTAATTCAAGAAAAATCTTTAGACGGCAACGTTACTTTATTGGTGCTTCCAACTCATCTGGCCCTTCTGTGAGACTCCCCTTATCCAAAAAATATCATATCTCCGCTTCTCGATTAATATCAGTTATATGTAGTAATATGTTAATAACATAATTAGTTTAAACGGGAAATGAACACAGCTGTTTTCTTCAAATATTTGTATATCATGCCTATGGAAGCTATTTAGCCAGTTAAATAATTAATATTGTTTTATCGAAACGTATTGAAAGTCATTGTTGTCACACTCCGTTGCTATTTACTGTTTTCAAATATCCAGTCATTTATTTTGTAAGCCAAACATTGCAGGAAATGAAACACATCTTCACCGCCGCCGAATGCCGATGTGAAGCCAAATTAAAAGTTCCAATACGAAAATACACACCTGAAGTTCTTGTTTCGATATTCCAGACAGTTTCTTTCCTCCTGACCACATTCATCACGCTTCCAAAGTACACACGTACTATCGATTAGCCTCCCAAACAAGATTGGACCTGGTATGAAACCCAGAAAACGTATGAATACCTGCTGAAATCCCATTGCCAAGGAACCTTGACCCTCTGCAACAACCCTGCAACAATAAGCAATCACTGTTTTTAGTTTGTGTGTTGGCCCAGGGGTCCGTATAATAATATTTCAACATTGCTATATATACTTCACAAATGACTTTAATGCACGATAGTGCGAAACAAAACTATAAAATATGGACAAGAGAGCACTTAAACAAGGAAATGATACACTCAGGCTGATTTTCTCTTTTTTGAAACTGGATGGTACTCCTCTTCTCGTACAGTAAATGCCATAGTGCAACAAACATCTGTTTCTCTGTTTCTCGACCGACCAAAAATTGACACGTCAAACATTAGATACCATTCTAGGAACTGATTCTAGAAAAACAAAATATCTCAACAAATTATCAGTCTCTGAAAAAACAACTGCTTTCGATTTTCAAACATTGGTTTTATTAGAATGGTAAAACAAAAAAAGGAAAAATCAAACGTCTAGAACATGTTTTCAAGTACATACAAGACCGTTGTTCTTATACCAGAGAACTTTACAACTGTGTCATTTAGTCCACTTAAAGAAAATGCTCCTTCAAAACACAAGATTTCCAGCAGAATTTTCCTCAAGGAACTTGGAACGCTTACGAACAGGTTACTGTCGTTCTTAAATGCAAATGGTGAGTGGGAAAATGGAATCGTTTCTGAATCCCAAAATCGAACTAGTGACAGATATGGGTGCAAAAATCTGGTGAACGAGTGCAAAATGCAAATGGTGAGCGGGGAAATGGGATCGTTTCTGAATCGTTCCCAAAATCGAACTAGTTACAGATGTGGTTGCAAAAATCTGGTGGACAAGCGCACCTACCTTAAGTGATTGAGCATGTGGTCATGACAGTCACAGGCACTTGTTCAAATCCTGTTTGGTCCACGCGTAATTTTCACTTTTCTATGATATCTTATTGAATTGTTACACTTAATTAATGTGTACAAATGAGTATTAACAACAAAATGATGACAGTCAACATTTATCATGATGCGGACGACATTGACTACTACAGCAATACAAATGACGTTAAGATGATATTATGATAATGATGATCACAACAGCAGTGATGATAACCGTATTTATGATGGAAATGATGGTGACGGTAGTCGTAGTAAAAATAGCTGTGGTAGTAGAGGTGGCTGTAATGGTGGTTGTTCCTGTGGTGGCTATGGTAGTTGTGATAGAACATCTAGTGGTGGGTTAAATCCAAAAAATTAGACAACTGAATACAATAATACAAATGTGCATCCTAAGTTTGGTGCATACACACATTTATACATATGTTACTAAAAACATTCATTTATACCTATGTTGGTACTTACACTAATACGTTTATTTATATATACGTTGGTAAGTACATACATACCTACATACATAACATACATACATTACATTCATACTTACATATATATACATATATACATACATACATATACATACATACATACATATATACATACATACATATATACATACATACATATATACATACATATATACATACATACATACATATATACATACATACATATATACATACATACATATATACATACATACATATATACATACATACATATATACATACATACATATATACATACATACATATATACATACATACATACATACATATATACATACATACATACATACATATATACATACATACATACAT
Organism: Morbakka virulenta; assembly: GCA_003991215.1. NCBI lineage: Eukaryota > Metazoa > Cnidaria > Cubozoa > Carybdeida > Carukiidae > Morbakka > Morbakka virulenta. The sequence goes on along the minus strand of RDPX01000029.1, from coordinate 1,764,145 downwards.
ACATACAGATTCAGTAATAACCTAAAGTGGTTATTAATTTTTCTCACCTTAAAGATGCATTGAGAATAGGCACATTATTTAAGAACGTTGAGAAAAACAGTGCAAGAAGACAAATCATGAATGGTAAAAACAGCTTGCAATCAGGACGACAAATTTCTTTAACTGCATGTGTAATACCCGGCGGAAAGCATGAGCAATTATAATATACCTAAAGAAAGAAAGAATTTATTATTATAGTAAATTTTTGTTAGGTAATACCGTTAATTTATCTCATAACCTAACTCTTTAACCTCGACAAGCATATTGCAACACACTGATGAGAAATGTGACATTCAAATTACCATTTATAAAACCTCTCTAAACACAATCAGTAATAAAATAACCATTTAATTTTCCTTCACACGTGTACACGAAGAATCTTTGACAATAATATTTACAACCCTGATTCTCTTATCCAAAAACAAATACGAATAAATTGACCAGACGTCAGATAAAAAACACACTTCAAATCTTTTAAAACTGACACAAACACTCGCACATAACTAATGACGTTCCCTCACTGACTTTTACCTTTTAGCTCACGAATATACTATTAACAAACCCAAACAATTAAACAATATTACTGACCAAACGTAATTGTCTTTCAATCGAAAAAAAAACCAGCAAAAAGACCCTAAATAAAACAAGCACTATCTGACAGGGTACCTTTTTCTAATTGCAGCGTTACAGCCTGCGCAGGACTTACCCACAATGCAGTAGTGTTGCAAGGATCAACAGACAATAGTAAGATACAAGTATCTTACCTTTTCTTCATTTTCTACCTCAGACTGTATATGGTACTTCCAACGGAACTAAATTTCATCCTGTTTCATTTTTTGGTTCAGCTTTATTGCGTGAGGCCACTCCAATAGATGCACAACTGAGATCAGACCTTATAATTAAAACTGCAATCACTGTCTGTGCTGGAGCAGCATCTCCCTACGACAAGGAGTTGTAGAAAAGGCTGTGCTCCCGAATTCCAATAGGTTTTTTTGAGTACATAAAATATACAGTTTAATAGAGTGACGTTTTCACCATGATGTACATTCTTGAAAACGTATGAGCTCTACAGACAGTGTATATTAAATGTTATTTATGTCACCATATACTATCGAAGTAAGCTAATCCTAATAATTGTAATTGACGAAAGGGTGGTGGAGAAATGGCGCATTTATTCAGGTATATAATAGTATAATAGTGGTAGTCAAAAAAATGACGTCTTTCACTTAACAATAAGATCCTAATTAAAACTACGTTCATTCTGATTGAAGACTTCTTTTCTTGTACTCCTCTGTGCTAAGACGTCAGAATAAAAAAATTTAAATCAAACGATATTTTATTAGTGAGAATCAAGGACAGCCAAGTGTCTGTGAGCAACTGTCTACCACAGNATACATATATACATATATACATACATACATATATACATACATATATACATACATACATACATACATATATACATACATATATACATATATACATATATACATACATACATACATACATATATACATACATACATACATATATACATATATACATACAAATATATATACATACATAAATATATACATACATACATATATACATACATACATATATACATACATATATACATACATACATACATACATATATACATATATACATACATACATATATACATACATACATATATACATACATACATATATACATACATACATATATACATACATACATATATACATACATACATATATACATACATACATACATACATATATACATACATACATACATACATATATACATACATACATACATACATACAGATTCAGTAATAACCTAAAGTGGTTATTAATTTTTCTCACCTTAAAGATGCATTGAGAATAGGCACATTATTTAAGAACGTTGAGAAAAACAGTGCAAGAAGACAAATCATAAATGGTAAAAACAGCTTGCAATCAGGACGACAAATTTCTTTAACTGCATGTGTAATACCCGGCGGAAAGCATGAGCAATTATAATATACCTAAAGAAAGAAAGAATTTATTATTATAGTAAATTTTTGTTAGGTAATACCGTTAATTTATCTCATAACCTAACTCTTTAACCTCGACAAGCATATTGCAACACACTGATGAGAAATGTGACATTCAAATTACCATTTATAAAACCTCTCTAAACACAATCAGTAATAAAATAACCATTTAATTTTCCTTCACACGTGTACACGAAGAATCTTTGACAATAATATTTACAACCCTGATTCTCTTATCCAAAAACAAATACGAATAAATTGACCAGACGTCAGATAAAAAACACACTTCAAATCTTTTAAAACTGACACAAACACTCGCACATAACTAATGACGTTCCCTCACTGACTTTTACCTTTTAGCTCACGAATATACTATTAACAAACCCAAACAATTAAACAATATTACTGACCAAACGTAATTGTCTTTCAATCGAAAAAAAAACCAGCAAAAAGACCCTAAATAAAACAAGCACTATCTGACAGGGTACCTTTTTCTAATTGCAGCGTTACAGCCTGCGCAGGACTTACCCACAATGCAGTAGTGTTGCAAGGATCAACAGACAATAGTAAGATACAAGTATCTTACCTTTTCTTCATTTTCTACCTCAGACTGTATATGGTACTTCCAACGGAACTAAATTTCATCCTGTTTCATTTTTTGGTTCAGCTTTATTGCGTGAGGCCACTCCAATAGATGCACAACTGAGATCAGACCTTATAATTAAAACTGCAATCACTGTCTGTGCTGGAGCAGCATCTCCCTACGACAAGGAGTTGTAGAAAAGGCTGTGCTCCCGAATTCCAATAGGTTTTTTTGAGTACATAAAATATACAGTTTAATAGAGTGACGTTTTCACCATGATGTACATTCTTGAAAACGTATGAGCTCTACAGACAGTGTATATTAAATGTTATTTATGTCACCATATACTATCGAAGTAAGCTAATCCTAATAATTGTAATTGACGAAAGGGTGGTGGAGAAATGGCGCATTTATTCAGGTATATAATAGTATAATAGTGGTAGTCAAAAAAATGACGTCTTTCACTTAACAATAAGATCCTAATTAAAACTACGTTTATTCTGATTGAAGACTTCTTTTCTTGTACTCCTCTGTGCTAAGACGTCAGAATAAAAAAATTTAAATCAAACGATATTTTATTAGTGAGAATCAAGGACAGCCAAGTGTCTGTGAGCAACTGTCTACCACAGTTTGAGACCACATATAAATTCTTTTCCTTTAAAAATGCAATCGCGAGAACTGCATATGAATAGACTCTAATCGTTTTACGTGCTTCCATTGCTAATAAACACCATTAAAAAAAACTAATATGAGATCAACACTGTCAAATAACAAAATGGGTTTTAAAATAGTCGTCATAGTAACTCACGTTTCCGATAGTATTTTCCTTTTGGCATCCAGCATGACATGGTGAGAAGTATGTTAACTGATCCTCTTTGGTACAAATTGGTTTGAAATATAGGTCATTACACGTGCAATTGCCACGACAAGTATTTTGAATAGAAAGCGGTCCAGATCTATGAGAAGGAAAAAACAATCAGAGATCAGATATATAATTATACCAATAACCTAAAACTAAAAACACAGTGCTCATTAATTTGTTAATGTACACAGTCTAAATTTCTGGTAATCCCAGTAATCTGAAAAAGACTATGAAACCAAGTCTTCAGTGATTATAGGAATGTAAGACCTTCCGCAAAAGCTGCGATGAACACATTAAACAACGTTTGGCTCAGAAAGAAAGTCCATATCAATAAGAAGTTAAAACTCTACAAAGCAATCGTGAAGCCTATTCTCACATACAACATGTCTACATGGGGGCTAACAAAAGCAGAAACAAGAAAATTAGATACAATATGGAATATGTATCTATGGAATGATCGTTTTAAAAGAAACAAAGAAGTATATCACGATAGTGGAGAAACTGCAATGCATACAGAAATGATGAAAATGAGATGGCGAGCATTCGGACACATGTTGAGATTACCAACCACAACTCCATGTCAAATGGCCATGAACTACTATTTCGAAATTCCACATGCTGCTAAGCAGTTCTCCGGTAGGAAAAGGATGACACTTCCTGTAAAAATCGATGAAGACATCTCCACACAAACCAAAAATAATATATCTCTCCCTGGAAATGTTAATGGATTCAAGAACATAGCAGATCTAGAAACTC
>RDPX01000029.1:1744515-1759164 GCA_003991215.1 Morbakka virulenta | reverse complement strand
GGTCAAATGGCCATGAACTAGGAGTTCGAAATTTCACATGCTGCTAAGCAGTTCTCCCGCAGGAAAAGGATGACACTTCCTGTAAAAATCGATGAAGACATCTCCACACAAACCAAAAATAATATATCTCTCCCTGGAAATGTTAATGGATTCAAGAACATAGCAGATCTAGAAACTCTCTGTGAAGTGGCTCAAGATAGAGAAATGTGGAAAAGATTATCCAAAATGTTATGTGTTGACGTACAAGGTGATGGATGTAACCTTAATCCAAAGCCGTAAAAGTACTACAGAAGAAGAAGAAGAAGAAGACCTTCGGTATCATAACATTCCGTACGAGCAGATTTCATCATTTGTTACTTGAAGGTTCTGCGCTAATAATCAGTGAAACAATACAGGGCTGAACCAGTCACGCCCACGATGTATTCTTCCCTTCTCAATCTTCCTCCTAACTGTGTTGTAATATTAAACTCTGATTTTATCTGCATTTCATTTTACAGTTCCTTTCGAAATTTTTAATCACACTAGATGAACATAAATAGTGACGTATTAACTATGCCAAGAACCCCACAGTGCTCCTCAATTCACAAATAAGCAACAATTATCCGCAATAAAAACTAAGAGTAGTGTTTAAACACGTGTTTTTCATCTTCACTGGCAGAGGTGGATTGATAGTAATATATTTCAGTCCCTTTGGTATCGAAGTAAATCTTTGCAGAATTGTATTATCACCATTATCACAAAAAATGAATTCCAGAAAGGTGATGTTAGGTGCTGTTGTTGCAGAGGTAAAAACTGACCTTAATAAATAACGGTCGTTACCATTGCAGACAAAGTGGTACTACACGCTTTTCTTTCTGTAAGAATAGTCAAACTTCGTTGAGGGTGAAGTATTCTTATGATTTGACAAAATATAAGGATGAAATATTCTTAATATATTCTTAAATTTTAGTTTTTATTTTTTTCAAACACCTTGAAAATTCATTGAAGAGTCACGTCACAATTCGAACGTCAACATTCGAACGTGACATTCTATTCGATGACGTTGTTGAATGTGTATGGTTTGTTATGAGAAAATTCTTTTCACGTGGAGTTGTGTAAGAGAAGTATTAAAGTATCAGTGTGATGGCTACCCCAGTGAAGAAACAAAAAACTCTTGGGCACTTTGGCTTCACAGGTGTTATTTACCCAACCTATTCATAAATTCTACCGGCCTGCTCGACCTCTCTAAACAAAATTGCGATTTCTGTGTGGAATTGGAATGAATGCAAAACCTGATGTCTGCTACATTGTTTAATGTCACCCTTATAACCATAAGGGAAGGAACTTTCTTATTTGAAACCTCCGCTGCCTTGTGGCATACCCGACCACGGGAAAGGCCTCGAAAGTATACCCTAAGGATAAATCTGCAGTCGAAGCCCCTACGCCATTTTCTTGTTGAGTCTGGCATCGTCCTGGTAGCTTCCGCGGTAGCATATGCGCCGAATTGTAGTAGCCCTGAAATTCCTTTGGACGCGTCGATAACGTGGAGAGGAGGGAATGCTGCAAGGGCAACCTTTTGTCCTCCGTATTATGCTCCCTAGGCTTGGAACCCATCAATGCTCAACACTGAGACATTTAGGGTTCTCTTCCATGATCATCATAGACCGACGGAACGCTGAAGAGAATACCCCCAGGGTTTTTTAGACTGATCATGGTCTATGCCTAGCTATTGGTTTCGGGTATCCATTTCTATTTTCAAGTTTTCTTATGGATGTCTAAATCAAACGAATAACCCTTGGCACCAGGCACCCTTTTCCTAGTCAGGAGGTGCAAAGTATCACTGGAACCAAGAATGATTCCACACCTGACAGTAAAGACTAGAAGTGGTGCTACACACTCGTAAAAATCTGTTATCTCTGAAAAAATTTCTCTTCTTCTCCACGAATCAGTCATGGTACTTCTGTCATTGTTCATTGCAATGTTTCTCGTGCTTTTACCTCCATTGTGAACCTGACAGAATAACTAGTCTCAAATTGTTTTCAAACGAATTACTAATTCTTGCAAAAAGGGGATTTCTGATGGTAAATTTCGTTATCCTGAACGAGCTTGTAAATCTGTTTGTTTAAAAGAAGCTTTAAGTCGAGATTTCTGCAAGGTTTACATCAGTATTTTGAATTTTGCCAAGCCAGTCCACTTTTTGACGATGTTTGGTTTCCTCTGTCTGCTCCTTCTGCCAGAATGCTTTCCGACAATTCTTCTCTAAATGCCACCGGTTTTCCTTTCAATTCCTTCGCAAATTGACCAGATTTAATGCTCTGTCAACAAAAATCCAAGGTTGCTCGCAATGGTCATTTATGAACTTAATTTATCTAAATCTCCAAGTCTAGATTCGATTTCGGTAGTTGTCTAACTGGAGTGTGCTTCTGAAATATTCTTTTGGCTGTCCAAACTTATCAATCATTGCTTACCTGAGTCTTGTTTTTCGTCTCCCTGGAAAGTCTTAATTGTTGTCCTTGTATTCAAAGATGCAGGAGATCCATCTGATCCTTTCATATATCAAAATGGAAGTCTTCTTTCTGTCATCAAAGAGTTAATTCAACGACCTATTAACAGTGAACTGGTAGAATTACTGAAGAGCCTAATTCTCTTTGTTCATGTTCTGTACGGATTAATACCATTGCGATACACTGGTGACCTTCTGACTATAACCACGAAACGTATTTATAGCTCTACCGATAAGCCTGGGGAAAGGCCGTGCTTTAACTATGGGTAATTCCAAGCCAGTGGACAAGGTCTGGTACGCTAAGGTCCTTTATAAGCTTATGGTATTGGTAGGTAGATCTTTGGTATCATTCATTCTTTCCTCTAAGATTGTAATTTGCGTAAAGCACTGGATGGAATTGCATCTGATGAGTACTCCATCTACCCTGGTGTTAATCAAGTTTTTATTCTTGGTCTAACTCTCTTTCTTCTTTACATCATCTATCTTCTTGATGACTTGCTGTTGTTCATTAATACCATTGTTGATGACACAACCTTGTCCTCTGGCATTGGACAAACATCAGAGTAGGAACATTGAGGATGCCGAAGGAAGTGTCTGATTTCTGTCAATGTAACAAAAACGCAACGAATGCTGTTCAATGGAAAGATGACTTCTTATCCCCCTCCAATATTCATGGACTACAATTCTGATGTTAACCATGATGAGGTTACGTCTTTTCTTGAGGAATGTTCATCAAAAAGGATCCTTGGCTTGTCATTTTCTCCAGATCTTTCTTTCACAAAAACAGTGAGAAGTATTCCCCAACGAATTGCATCGTCCTGGACGTCTGTCACAAGAATAAGCAACATAGTAGCGTTTGAATCCCAATCATACTATTCTTATCTGCTATTTACAAACTATACAAAAACCGAAAGTAAAATACAGCTATCTCTGCAATGCTTAGAAGTTCTGACTTTGCAAATCAAACACAACAAACATGAAACCAGAACATTTTCGAAAACACCGCTAAAAGAAAAATAGATGCATAACTGGCAACTTTTAACGCAGCAAACCTTTCACACCTTCCTAAAGGCAAACAAGCAAACTTGACTCAATAATTGTAAAGCAATCAACTTACTGGTTGTAATAGTTTGTCGTAGCACCGACAATTTTGTTTCCTTCACAACCGATCAGTACTGAAACCACTGTAATAAAAGCGAAGAATGAGATAATCGTTGCTCCTCGTATTGTTTGCTTACAATCCCATTTAAATCGTCGTATTAAGTAACCACCTAGAAATATACCACCACCAGCGCCAGGTACAACTGCTAAACCTGCATAAAATGCAGCATCAGAAGAGGAAACATGAAACTGCTGCTCCAAAAATTTAGGCAAAAATGTTGAAAAACCTCCAACTGCAAGACTTTCGGCTGTTGTTGACAACGTGACAAACATATATGCTTTGTTAGTGAGAAGTTTTTTAATACTTGGTACCAAAGATGATATGTCACGTTTCTCACCCTCATCACCATCTATGGTATCATGAAGGTCGCTTTTCTCTTTACGAATTAAAGCAGTTCCTGGAAATTCTGGCGGAAACCCAAGAAGTGGAAGCGAAACAATCATTAGCAGCGAAGCACTGATGAGATAACCAATCCACCATGCACCAACCCAGTTCTTGTCAGTCGGAACTAAATTTGATCCTTCAGGCTAAAAGATATAACAACAATAAAGTATGATTGTAACACAATAAAATATATTACATATTACACTAGATATTTTATATGTATTATATAATATACATTATATATTACATATCATAAATTGTATATTGTAAATTATACATTATACATTATACATTACATATTATATATTATTTATTGTATATTATAGATTATACATTATATATTATACATTATATATTATATATTATAGATTATATATTATATATTATAGATTATATATTATATATTATAGATTATATATTATATATTATAGATTATATATTATATATTATAGATTATATTTTATATATTATATATTGTATATTATACATTATATATTATATATCATATGTTGTATGTTATATATTATATATTATACATCATACATTACATATTATAGATACGGGTATGCGGGTTCAACATGAACTTCAGGGAATGGATAACCCTGCCCTGCACAATCCCCGGGACACCCTTTGGCAAGGTGTACCACCCGGTTTAGCCACCCCTCCCAGGGTTACGGAGCCTTCTTCTCCTCTGTCGGTTCGTCCTGCTAGAGAGGGGATGGAGCATTCCTGGGCATATGAACTTCCTTGATGAGGTCACTGGCCGGGGATGGTCACTCACTGCCTTGTGAGCAGGTCTTTTGACCAAAGGCTAGGCCCACCGCCAATAACTGTGGTTGGTGTCAGGAAGGGCATCCGACCAGAAAAACAACTGCCAATTCAAAAATGCGAATGACTAAACAAAATAATATAATACCGGATCGGTCGCGGCCCGGGTTACCAACGACCGCCTTTGCCTTGGGAGACCAGCGAGGTATTGGAAAATATACGACTGGCTACAAAAGCAGAAGGAAACGTGGAGGAAGAAGGGTAAGAAGTAAAAAGGAAAAGCGATGGAAGGAAGACCGAAAACAGGAGCTCACGATTGGTACTCTCAATGTTGGTACAATGACAGGGAGAGGAAACGAAATCGCAGATTTGATAGAAAGAAGAAAGCTGAAGGTTCTATGCGTGCAAGAAACCAAGTGGAAAGGCTCAAAGGCAAGGAAGATTGGAAATGGATACAAGATCTACTACAGTGGGACAGCAAACAACAGGAATGGTGTGGGCATCATCCTCCACCCATCGCTCACTGAGGGGGTTATATCGGTAGAGAGACGTTCAGACCGAATCATTGGAATACGGATGGAGATTGGAGGTACTATCATCCAAGTTATCAGTGCCTACGCTCCACAGAGTGGATGTAATGAAGAAGAAAAGGAACGATTTTGGGACGATCTGGATGACTATGTGAGCAAGACCCCCGGCAATGAACGTGTGTATATAGGAGCAGATCTCAACGGACATGTTGGAGAAGGTAATGTGGGAAATGAAAGAAACATGGGCAAGCATGGACTAGGAACAAGAAATGAGCAAGGAGAAAGAATAGTGTGCTTTGCAGAAAGCTTCGACCTAGCTATCATCAACACATTCTTCATGAAGGCAAGGGAACAGAAAGTGACTTACAAAAGCGGTCCACATAGTACCCAAATCGACTATGTACTTTGCAGAAGAAGACTGCTGAAGGAAGTCACAGACTGCAAAGTATTAACAAGTGATTGTGTTACACCTCAGCATCGACCGGTGATATGCAAGATCACATTGCAAACCCCATTACAACGGACTAAAAAAGCGGAGCCAAGAATCAAATGGTGGAAGCTTAAAGAACCAGAGATGGGAGAAAGGTTCAAGAATGAGATCAGAGAAAGACTTGGAGAGGTCTTGCCAGTAAACTGGAAGACAACGGCAGATGGAATTCGTACAGTGGCCAGTGAAGTGCTCGGTAAGACCACTGGTAGGCTAAAGAAGGAGAAAGACACTTGGTGGTGGAATGAAAAGGTACAGGAAAGTATAAGGAAAAAGAAGCAAGCCTTCAAGAGGTGGTATGCAGATGGAGAAGAAGAAGCTAGAGCAGTGTATAGGGAGGCAAAGAAAGAGGTCAAGCGAGTAGTGGCGAAAGCAAAAGCAGAGGCATTTGAGGAACTGTACAACAACATGGAGACATGCGAAGGAATGAAAGCTGTCCACAGATTGGCTAAACAAAGAAACAAGGACACACAAGACATACAACACGTTAAGATGATGAAAGATGAAGATGGCGTTGTATTGATGTCAGAACCGGAAATCCTGGGGAGATGGAAGGGGTATTTTGAAGACCTAATGAATGTTGAGAACCCCAGGGAAGGCCGAGAAAACAGTGGAGCAGTCCAGGACAGAGAGATAAGACCAATCACACGAGAGGAAACTAAAAGGGCACTTAGCAAAATGAAGAACGGTAAAGCAGTTGGTCCAGATGAAATACCAGTAGAAGCCTGGAAACACCTTGGGAATTGCGGAATTGAACTCCTAACAGACCTATTTAATGATATCCTTGAAACAGAGCAGATGCCGGGAGAATGGAACAAAAGCACATTAATCCCAATATACAAGAACAAAGGAGATGTGCAAAGCTGCCCGAACTACAGAGGAATAAAGCTGCTAAGTCACACCATGAAGGTTTGGGAGAGGGTGATAGATCAGAGAGTCCGGGAGGAGATCGAAATCAGCCCAGAACAGTTCAGCTTTGTGCCCAAGAAAAGCACAACGGATGCCATTTTTGCGCTCAGAACTACAGCGGAGAAGTATCGGGAAGGCCAACAAGAGCTTCATTGTGTATTCATCGACCTCGAAAAGGCATTTGACAGGGTACCGAGAGAGGAAATTTGGTATTGCATGAGAAGGAAAGGAGTCTCGGAAAAGTATGTGCGCTGTATTCAAGAAATGTACAGAGAGTGTAGGACGGAGGTCAGATGTGCTGCAGGAAGGACAGAAGCATTCAGTGTAAAAGTAGGATTGCATCAGGGGTCAGCCCTGAGTCCACTACTCTTTGCTGTAGTGATGGATGTGTTGACAGATGAAGTAAGAAAGGAGGCGCCATGGAATATGATGTTTGCGGATGATATTGTGCTCATGAACACAGGGAAAGGACAGGCTGAAGAAGAGCTGGAAGGATGGCGAAATGCACTTGAGAAACGTGGTCTGAAAGTGAGCCGAGCAAAGACGGAGTACCTCTGCATAAACAAGAAAAGAGACTTACCACCAATTAAAATCGGTCATGATGATCTCCCAGAGGTAGAGAATTTCAAGTACCTCGGGTCCACCATTGAGCAAAGTGGCGATTGTTCAAAAGAAGTGAAGAAAAGAATCCAGGCAGGGTGGAGCAACTGGCGGAGCACGACTGGAATTTTGTGTGACAGGAGAGTACCGGTCAAAGTCAAAGGAAAATTATACAAAACAGTAGTAAGGCCTGCGATGCTGTATGGACTAGAGACAGCTCCTCTAACCAAGAGTCTTGAGAAGAAAATGCAAACAGCAGAAATGCGTATGCTAAGGTGGTCCCTTGGAGTCACAAGAAAGGACATGATCAGAAATGAAAGGATCAGAGGCACCATCGGGATATGTGACATCGCAGGAAAGCTGAGAGAGACACGGCTAAGGTGGTATGGACATGTGCAAAGGAGGGAGGAGGATCACATTGCTAAACGGGTGCTGAACATGGAGCTGCCTGGCAAGAGAAAGCAGGGAAGGCCAAGGAGGAGATGGAAAGACTGTGTGGGAGATGACATGAGGGAACTTGGCTTGACCGAGAAAGACCCACGTGACCGACTCAAGTGGAAGAAGTCAATTCGCTGTGGCGACCCCTGAAAAGGGAAACGCCGAAAGAAGAAGAAGAAGAAGATTACATATTATAGATTATATATTAAATATCATATGTTGTATGTTATATATTATACATTATACACCATACATTACATATTATAGATTATATATTATATATCATATGTTGTATGTTATATATTATACATTATACACCATACATTACATATTATAGATTATATATTATATATCATAAAATTATTATTAGTATGCTCACAATTATCAGTTACGTTACTGTTTTAACCAATATTCGGTCGGTATTACTTTCACAAATACATTTCAATGTTAAATCCATCACTGAAGGAACTAATGACAACAAGCTTAAGTTTGAATTAACGAAGAAGTGTGTTATTTGGAATGTAGTGTTATAGATGCTTTTTTATTTCGGTCTTCTTTAGTTCTCTTCCTTAGTAAAATACTATAGAAACAAAAATTTAAAAACAAAAAATAAATAAGAAGCGTAAAATATACTCTGAAAAGGACGCATGAGGAAAAAATGGGGTCTATAAAAAATGAATTTTTATCGATATTATGATGGGAAATTAGTAGCACATGAAACTAATAAGTGATGAAAAAGTAACTAAAATACACTCTAAATACAAAAAATAGTACATTAAAAATTAAAAGGGTTTCATCTAAAATGTTCTAATACAAAATTATGAAAATCAGTCTTAAACCGTAAGCCTGAGATGAAATGTGATCGTAGACTTAGCTCCATTGTAATAAAGTAAATTTCTTTTTCATCCCAAAAATAATCATTATTTTTTATTTATCAATCAAGATGTACTGACATATCAGTAATCAAACGAATTTCCTGTCTCTGTACCATATCTGGGCCAGTTTCAAAAGCCCAAAGGAAAAAAGTATAAAGTTTAATTCTGCACATCAGTAACTTATAAAACATTAACGAAATTCAAAATGTACGTAAACTGATGACATCATAACTTTAAGAAGAAAGTGTAGTATTTAGTAGCGAAGAGGGGAAAAACAACCCAGAAGACAAAAGTGTGCTTAAATGGCACACTGATACTTTACACTGTACATGTTTTTGGAAATGCATCCAATCAGGATTCTGAAATCCTAAAATCTCATTGCATATCCATGTTTTACGTTAAATACTGTCAAATATTCTGTAACAGATAAGCTAGGGATTAAGAAAATGTAAAAGCTATTGACTGTAACCTTTCTGTAAAACGGAACAGCAGAGACAAAATTTTGATTGTTTTCTTTCTGTGGCGTGCTTTTACTGTTCAACAGCTGCTGCTGTGTTTTTCAACTCAGATATGCAGCTTCCACCAAAGCACAACAAAATCCCTTGAAAACGGGCTGAGTTCTGAATACAAAAATATTCCATTACACCCGTTCAGTTATCAAGCATCAAGGTGTTTACTCAGAGATAACAGGAGGTAATCTTACTACAGAACAAAAGACATTTTTCTTCAAGAAGGTAATGAAACGTCTTCTTCATTATATCAAACTTTGACTTCAAACTACACCAAATTTAAACAACCACTATTTGATTTGATTTTGCACTCGCAGGAAAATAACTAGTTGACCTTTATCATGCGTTTGATTATGCTAGGATATTTTCAGACCCCAAATATCCACATGCTCATTCTCGTTATAAAAGTCTACGAATTCCCTTCCATGGTTTCGTATTTCCAATCCATGCCAAAAGAGTGAGGAAATGACGAATATACCAAAGTAATTCTTGTGAGGCAAACGCAGAGCAATACAACCGCTATGGATTGAAAATGATTGCTTTATGTTTCCTGGTCAATGCTTCTATTGACAAGCCTCCAGTTGCAAATCGACATGTTAATTAATATCCATCGTGACACGAAAACTGGTGTATTACTTTTCCGTTCGGAAGTGAAAAGGTGAACCAATAAGGCTTGATCCTATTCAAAAAATAGCTTGCGGCTGACCAAGACTTGGCTGAGAAGGTTGGCTGTTGAATTCAAAATTACTCAAATATTTTCGTTTTTGAGAGCCACAGGAATGAATGTGGGTAAACTGAAACAGATTAAGAAATAACTACTGTGAATGGTTTGTAATGTCTTTTTCCTAAGGTTTGGAAAACGTTTCATTTCAAAACACTTTGCTGATTATTTGAAGTGTCTTGTTTATCTTGGCGAAAATAAAAATTGCAACATCTTAAATCCAACCTACATCTTTTCAGTTGCATCAAATTTAGTATATTTTGCTTTCTTATACGTTCCAAGATCCTTTATTTCAGCTTTTTGCAGTTAAACAACAAACAAGGAGAATCCTAGGGCCCCACCCCCCACCCCCCAAAAATATGAAAAAGAACTATGCGTTTTAGGTCGGGTGGGTCAAATTGATTGTTATAGATGTAGGACTATCCAATGTCTGTCTCCTGTTATATGTTACATGCCCATTTACGTTACAAGGGGCCATAATGAAAATAAGGTCTTCATGATCTGTTTTATGCTACCCCTGCCACCGTTTCTCTAGATTACCGTCCTGCCTGTTTGCTTCATTTTTGTTTCTGTTTACTCTTATTTTTTAACTATTTTGGATAACATCATGTATTAGGTTTTAAACATTTACCTTTGAACATTTGTATTTTTTTGTTAGTGGCGAATAAATACACACATACACACAAAGAATCATTGAGTGAAATGCCAATTTTTAAAGAAGTTAAAATGCGCATATCCAAATTTATATGATGTTTGATTTGAAAGCAACATTTCCTCAAAATTAATGGCTGCCTACTACCTACTATTTCACTTTTTTAAGAAAGCAACCAGTCAAAAAGCAACAAGGGTTGGGGTAGAAAAACTTGGTTCACCTTGTGGGCTCATCAAAGGAACTGTATGCAACTACATAAAAATGACACAAAAAATGCAATACATAGGAAATATGGTCCTTGTTTTGTTTCACATAACTGACTTCCTTCATTGCCTATTACTCCTTCTTCTTCCTCTTCTTCTTCGAGTCTGACGACTTTCATCAGTTATCAAATTTGGGAGGTCCAGTAGGAGGCACATTCAACAGCGGTTTCTGTTGGTTCAGCAAGATCGTTAAAGCTGCAGTTCGGAGCTTTACTGTAGGAAAGAAGTTGCTCCGCTTTTTTCTTTTCTTTTTTTTTTCTTCACGCACTATTTTTTAAATCAATCTTTTCACAGGTAAGAGGTGGGTTAGGGCATTTTGCGTGAATGCGACAAACTGCTTGTTACTAATGAAAAGATTCTTTAAAACTGTGCGTGAAAAAGACAAGATTTAGTCTAAGTTTACAAACCAACTCTGGCGATCTTTATCAGTAATAATGTAACTGGGAAATAGATGTCCATACCAACAGGTGTAAAACAGTCCTTACAAGGAGTATGTATAGAAATCTATTGTTTTGGCTATCAGAATCCCCTTTTTTCACAATTTTATCTTATACAATCACGGAACTCTAAAATTTGCTTGGAAATGGATAATGAAAGCTGCTGTCGAAAGACATGTATTTCCTAGAAATAATTAATTCTATACATTGAAATTCTTTGAAACGATATGCAAAGGTATACATTTTAGAATAGAACATAGAGGTGGTTTTGTTGTTTGTGAGTATGTAGAAGATGAACTAATAAATTGCCAGACTTTCCATTCGCTTTTCTTACGATTTTGAACTCTCGGCAAGTTTACATCGCAAGAGAAAACAAGATAACGTTAACTGTGATTACAGCTCTGTAAATAAGAAAAGCAAAGAGAAATCGTTCATCTTAAATGATATTATGTTGTGCTCAAGTTAAAACACATGAATATTTCCAATTCCTTGAGGAAAAGTCATCATGACAGGAAATCTGTGAAACCAAATTTATGTTAAATTCAATTTGAAGGTTTCATTTCCACTTATTCTGACAAGAGACACGACCTACCACCACTACTTTTACGCTAAAATGAAACATGATACATCAGAAAACAGTAAAACACGGAAATATATTATATCTTCACAATACTAGTAGAGCTGATAAGAGAGCAGATAAGGTCAAGTGAATACATTTCTTTGATATGCCGAACTACAACTACAAATTTGGATTATTAGAAGTAACTGTCGTTCGGCCTGAGATGGAGACAGATATTCAAATTCATTTAAATTCCTAATCTGAAAAATGGATTAGATAGGAGCAGATGGGTGGATTATTAAGCAGAGGCATATGTTTATATATATATATATATATATATAATATAATTTTGATTCAAAACAAAATGAAACTTTAAGTTACTGCTAAATTTTGCCTGTTTATTTTGTTTTAAAGTTTAAAATCAAAATTACAATCGCTCTGCAAACACTTGAGCACTCTACACGATGAAGTTCACATGTATTCGTTTATATATAAAGGCTGAAAGAAAGTCAGATGTCATCGGATCCCCATTTATTCCCAAAGAAAATGAATCTGTGTCGGGCAATCTGTGTAGGGCAATCTGTGTCGGGCAATCTGTGGGCTTTTGTCTACGTCAAGGTATCCACCCTCCACACACCAAACAGTTGGTATGATTTCCTTTCGTTTCACAAGGTACCGTAATTCTTGTTATAAGCACCTCTGGGGTATACCTTATTTTCAAAGTTCCAGGTGCAGCGTTGAAAGGTACCACCTATTAAAGACCCGGTTTTTTGTGGAAACACGATAAGTACATTTCTCTCTTTGAATAGCCCGAAACAGGCTTGTGCTTGTAATTCATCACTGCAATGGAAAGTCCTTGGAAAACTCTTGAAGACAAAAACCAACTATTAAGATACAATGAAGTACAGCGTTTCTTAAGTTTATTGATAGGGTCTCAAAAGTTCGCGGATAATATGACAATAACCAAATAGAAAATATGACGTACAAAAACTGAATGGAAATTTAAACCCTTTAAATTGTTAGTTCATAAATTAATTTAATATCTATTTGACGTAAAACTATATTCACTGTATGACTTCTAAATTAAACAAATGTTCTTGAATTAAAATTACAATGTTATTAAGTGATTGAGAGGGCTCTATATCGGTCCAGACAAATAACAGGAAATCAACGCCCAAAGTCTAGTAAAAAAAATGCTTTGCATTTTGGAATACAGATATTATTATTTGAAGGTTGTCGCTTTACATTACAAGAAAAATGTTTCGAGTTATTTTGCCTCGGCCTGAATTTGGATATACAACATCAAAAGGCAATATTAACCTTATCTGAATGTTATTTGTAATATAAAGCTGATATTTACTTGTATGACGTTATTGACACGACTGAACCTGGCATCTTCCTTAATCCACATGTAATCTGTGCCCCTTAGCGATGCAAGAAGAAACAGCTCCTTTTAGTTCCTGAAGCGGAAAAGTGCTGGAACAATGCATGTAAGGAAAAGGTATTGCTGTTGCCAAAGAAGTCTCACCAAGAAAAGTTCTTGTATCTACACTAACTACACAGAGCATAAATAACAAGAGCTCGCATCAATGAAGGAAATCCGAAAAAAAATTAGCAGAGCCATTTCTATGCATGCATATTTTATATATATATATATATATATATATTGTTTTCCTTCAAAACTAAACAAATAGGCAAAATTTAGCAGTAACTTCAAATTTGATCAAACCGCAATAAATATACATATATGTTATATACTATATTTATTATATATTTATTTTATATTATATATTATATGTGTGTATGTGTATGTATCTTCAAGCATTTGACATGACCTAAAACTTGAAGAATGTGATTTTCAATAATGGTACTGATCACAAGAAAAACTGAGTTGAGTTCGGAAATACTTTTTTCTTACTTACTCCGATTCGAGAATAAATAACATCTATTATCACACTCAAATAAAAAATATAAAATCCACTATCACACCCAAACGAAAACAAAAATGAAAACTGACAGGTAAATAGCGGACAAAATATCTCGAGGAATCTTAATTTGAATCAAGATTTCATGTTTGTTGGGGCTGAAAAACATCTTAAATTAAACTACTGTACATAAAATCTTTCGTAAGTTCAACCAAAAGTATCTTCAATTAAATTCGTTAAAATAAATATATACATTAGAACCAACTGAAAAACTAAATGTCAGTCACTGTAATACTAAATTGGTGAATCTGCTAGTTTGATCCAGTAAATTGTGCTGTAAACAATATTGACTTTGCAGGTGATGACTAGTTATGATCTTTGGTAAAAGTGCCCGAGTTGTTACAATATTTGGGATTCAGTAGTACACACCTGTGAGAGGAACAGGTGTGTACTACTAATTCACTGTTACCTCCGATGTATCAGAGGACTAAAATTCTGTGACGCTCATTGTTGTTCAACAGGTATCTAAGTATTGCCTTGCTACCTGAATCGTAAGGTCAAAAAGAAATTGCTTTTTTCATCTCCGAGAGGGGTTATGTTTAAAGAGGATAAATCAAATACAGACCGACAACGGGGTGCTAAGTAATGGCAGGCCACCAGGTAAATCCAGAAAATCAAAAGCGTATCCAGACTAAAAAAAACCGTTGTTTGGACCTATTGTATGATCTCTGCCTGACCTAGAGCTTTGGCACTATTAAAGATATTCACAAGTTACAATTTGTACTACTATAAAAGGCAATCAAAAATCCCAGGACATTTTCAATTGAGCATTTTTCAATTGAGCATTTTTCAATTGGGCATTTTTTAATTGGGCATTTTTTCAATTGGGCATTTTTTAATTGGGCATTTTTTCAATTGGGCATATTTCAATTGGGCATTTTTTAATTG
>RDPX01000029.1:1716798-1731761 GCA_003991215.1 Morbakka virulenta | reverse complement strand
TGGCGTCAGGAAAAGCATCCGGTCAAGAAATGCCTCACGGCCAAATCAAAGTCCCTTTGAAGGGCACCGGCTGAGCCCAAATTGCTAGGGGAAAAATGACGTTAAAACTAAAAAAAAAAAAAGTACAACAACACTTTTTATAGCCTTGTCCAAAAAAATTGTTGCTCCACCACGCGATGGAGAGGTACAGAAAGTGTTGCGTTTTGCTTTGTGTTTTTCGTTCTTAATGGCATAACCTCATACAACAGTTTTTAATGAAAATTATCAATATTGCAGGTAGGCCCATTGTCAAATTAGGAAGTGTGGTGATGACAGGTTGAACGTTGTACGTTTGTATGTCGAACCGTGAAAAGCTTTTTTCTTCCAAAGAAAACTATTTAGCTTTTCTGAATCGTTTTTAATTCAATCAGCGTTTTTCCCCTTGTGTTTTTAAAAAAATATTTACACACAAAAAGAAAAATGCCGACTGTACGTGGTATCTTTTTAATGACCTTTGAGAAGGTACCGACTTTGAATGCTCTCTGAAATAAGTTCCTTGTTAATGCCCCAATTCGGGATATTCCAGATTTAACACAGCAGGTATGTTTAAAAAATCCTCTTTTTGAAAGGGTAATTATCCTTCTAATTAATTAATTGTCTCTTTGAGTATGTTGTAATTTGATTTCTATAATTTTATACACAATCTCCCATTACGATGATCCAATTAAATTTTGAACAAATTTTTCAAAACAAACCTGCTCACATTCATCATCGATTATGTGTTCATTTTCCGGTCGACGGACTTGATTTTAGTCAATTGTGTTTGGGCAAGTCAACGAAAAGCGAGATGAAAAACTGACGAGGAAATGAACATTTTCCTGTTGGTGCAATGAACATCGATTTCTTTTTACACATTTTAAACATTTAATTAGAATGACTAGGGGTTTTTTTCTGCAACCCATTCTAAGGTTTGACTGCAGTTCCCTTAAAAACACCTGACTGCTTAAGACCGTGGAATAAAAGCACGATAAAATGACATTCCCTTTCAACCCTTTGGCATCTTCAACTAAAAAAAAGGAAACCACATTATGAACAATAAGTACTGATACACCATGCCTGAAATATGATGCACAAAAGATGTTGCAACAATTAATGATCATCGATCACCACAAAGACTAAGTAAAATTCTTAAATGACTATTTAATATGGCATGAACACTATGATGTTAAGTGTAAAAGGTTTACCTACCTGTTTTAAATCAACGTAAACTTTAAGCAAAGGTACCGAGGCAAGAAATCCAAGCGCTGGTCCTAGTGCTGCAAACACATACATCAGGCCAAGATACAATCCATTTTGGCCTCTCCTGGTAATTTCGTCTAAATGTGATGTCCCAAGGGTGTAAATGGGTGTAGCACCAATTCCCATCATTAAAAACCCAAAGCAAAGCAAAAGCAATGACAGAGTGTTGTAATTAGATTTACATCCCACTTCTCCTGTAAAAGACCCCAGTTTGCACCAGTCAGTTTCAGTTTTATCATTAGTATAATATTTACCACTAATGTATTGAGGTATTGAGACTGTGAAAGCTCCACATGCCATCCCAAGTGCTCCAAGCCCTAAAAGCTTTGGCTTATGACCATGTCCAAAATAGCCAACCCCGAGAGTAAAGGTGCCATATGCCACATTATAGGAACCACTTAGTAGACCAACTTTCGCACTTGAAAGTCCAAATCGTTTCTCCAGCGTTGTCACTGTGGAAGTGTAAACACCAGTAATGACAAATGTTTGTGCGAAAACAAGCAGACATTGTGAAAGAAGGAAACAGACGGGTTTATTAAAATGTTGCAAATGATCTCCTTTAGACGACCTCCAGCCAAATCTTAAACGTTTTACATCCTCCACGTCTGACATATCTGAACTGGTACTAAATCTAGAAACTGGAAGATGTTTCTTCAAAAACCCAAAACGATACATTACACTGTTCCACTTTCTTCCTTGATCACTCAAAGTAACTTCATGTGGCTGTAGTTTAAGCTTTTGTTTATTCTTTTGTTTTGAAGGAAACTATTTTGAACTGTAATACAATACATCAAGGAATTTGATGACAGGTTTGATCCGTCGTCATTTATTTTATCCACAGAATTTCCTTCAGGGTGTTGGAAGAATGTTAATTTAAATGTCAACTTTGGGCAAGGATGGCTATAAAATACTGTACTTTGGAGAAAAATCCCAATTTAAGGGGCGATTTATCATCAGACAGAAACGTATTAAGAATTTTGTATTTACTTATCTTGGTTTCTTTGTTTGCGACGTCGTTTTTTTTGCAAGCTCTTTCTCAATTTATTGAAAGAGGTGGCAGCAGCTGTCATTTTCACATGTTAATTCAAAAGTTTGTTCCAGGAGGTGGCAAAATCTGTCTTTTTTTCAGGTGAATTGAAAGCTTGTTGGGTCTTTGATTTTCAATTTTTACGTTCCTCTTTAAAAAGAGGCAAACCAGTGAGATGGAAATTATCTTTTGGTAAATTTATATGCTAGGATGGTTTCAGCAGTCTGAAAGCTAGCAAGACATGTGTGTAATTGTTTTCGAGGTGCAGTATTTTCCTTGTTGATGTTGAATGACACAACTTCATTCTTTTAATCGTTATACTTAGGTTGTTTCTCTTCAGTGACATGCTTAGTAACATATATTATATATATTATATATAAATTAACAAATGAATATGGAATATCATCAGCAACAGTGCTCTACCACATTAAAACGTAGGAGCTATCATATAATCAGATATACAAGTAAGAAAAACTCTAACTTCACAGTACTCAGAGTTTCATGTCTTTCACAATCTTCAGCTGTATATATTTATATATATATACATATATAGCTCGCTATATGACAATTTTCAATTGTTGTCTGGCACTGAAGACTGGATTTAATTGAAAAGCTCTTGGTTATATTAAATAAAGTTGTCTATTATTCTGAGTATATTGTAATCGTATTACAACATTAAATAAATGTAACTGTTTCCCAAACATAAGACTTCTTAAATATGGTTCTCAGCAGTAGTGTTACAAGGTCTTTGCTCTTTTTCCACAATGGCAGTAGATTACAACAGTAGAAAATAAGGGTCTGTCCTAGATACGCACACCACGTTGATAATTTGTTTCGATATATATATAAAAAAATATATAAATCCAGTATAGCATACAAAATAACTAGACAAATTTATATTGTATAAATGAAGAAATGAATAAAAGTGTACATAAAGTTACAAACCGTTTGCCTGAGTATGTATTACGGTTTGTAACTTTATGTATACTTTTATTCATTTCTTCATTTATACAATATAAATGAATACTTTATTCTATTGTTTGCCTTGAGTATACTTTTATTCATTTCTACAATATAAATGTATACTTTATTCTCTTGAGTGTTCCATAATTACCATGCATCTTTATAATATATATATATTGATATTTATATATCATAAATCAGTCAATAGCCTATAAGACAAGGATTAAACAAAAGACGGAGAGCTTGGTGTCAATATAAAGTTATGGAGAAAAGAAGATACAGAAACATTTGGGAAGAAGGACGTAAAAATGACTCTAACTTTCATCTATTTTACTGTCCATGAATTAAAAAGAACGGGCTAGCTTAAAATCATAATTTGAGAAACGTTTGAATTGAGTTGCACAGAAGGAAGGGTACAGAATTGGGCCTTGAGGGATTTGCTTTGTTGTAATGGAATATTGGAAGGGAAAACAGTAAAAACTGCTGTAATTTACTGCTTTAACGGATTCATGACGGATTTATTCGGCTTTTTCATGCTTTTTTTTTTACGCCAGTCCTAATTATTTTTATATAAAATTAATTCCTGTCCTGTGGACTGTCTTCTTCTTCTAAGTGCCTTGTCTGTAGACGTTGGCTATCATGATGTTCCAATTAACCCTGCTCCTTGTCAGATGAAAATTTCACTTGTTTGTATTGCATCCCTCCAGTTTTTTTCCACATAGTCCCTCAAATTTCCCAAAAATGTTCTTTGTTGCCGCCCTAGGTCTCTGGTTCCTTCTACATGTCCAGCCAGTACCAAGTTCTCCGGACCCTCCTTCCTCATGACGTGTCCCAAGAATTCTATCTGCCTTCTTCGGACTGTCTTCAAAAGGTTCTTTTCTGTTCCTGCTCTGTCTACTGATTCATAATAGATTTATATCGAAACAAATTTTTATCGTGGTGTGCGCATGTAGGATGGCACCGAAAGTCAGTAATGATACTTGAGTCTGAAGCATTACAAAGAGCAAGATAAAAAAAACCTATACTTACTGCTATGTGCAGATTTCAGTACTTCTTTTTTTTTCTCCCCCACCCCCACCAGTAAATTTTTATAGGTATTACGCAAGCAAAACATAAATACATTTGAAAGTTACACTAGTCTTTTTAACGATGCCAGATAAATACCTTTCAAAGTTCAATAGCTTTGCGGTAAAAAAACCCAACAAACTACCTTCCCTTTACTATGGTGGAAAATCCATTGCTATATCGCCAAGAATTTTATGCGAGAACACTCTACTACAGCAGTTGTTTTGGAAAAGAGTACTACAGTAAGGCAGTAGTAGTCATATTGAGAAATATAGAGTAATATGGGAGCTAGAACACTATACTACAGCAGTTGTTTTGGGAAAGAGTACTATAGTAAGGCAGTAGTAGTCATATTGAGTAATAGTGAGTAATATGGGAGCGAGAACACTATACTGCAACAGTTGTTTTGGGAAAGAGTACTATAGTAAGGCAGTAGTAGTCATATTGAGTAATATTGAGTAATATGGGAGCGAGAACACTGTACTACAGCAGTTGTTTTGGGAAAGAGTACTACAGTAAGGCAGTAGTAGTCATATTGAGTAATATTGAGTAATATGGTGAGTAGTAATAATAGTATTAATAATAGTATATGTTGGAGTATAAGTGGAATTGGCAGAGCCTTAAAACTGTTCAAATTTTTAAATAGTACCAGATATGAACAAATGTATTACACAATCATTATTAATATTAATACACGATTAATATTTGCAGGTTTGCTCGTTCCAACACGTTCCACACTTGTGTGGACGCCTATTTCCTGGTTTAATCTATTTTATCCTAATCCAACTGCTGGAAACAATGTTCACTAATGAGATGGAGCTTCAGTTTGGATCGCTCCACTAAAAACGTGTGACGTTCCTCACAATAACTGCAAGGGGAGATGTCATGCCAAAGGTATTTATTAAAAAGATACTCCATGAAAAATTAGTAAACACCAGTTCGTATTCCTTTGACAACAATGGCGCATAAGATTTTAGCTTGTGGTTTACCCCTGGTGTTAGTTGAAAAATGTCGTGAGAGCTTTTTCTTGCCTTCCCTTTAAATTTTTGGATATTGCATTGGGGTTTTTTGTAGTAAAATCGTTGCATTTTTTAATCATAAAACGCACACCTGTTACAAAATAATACATTTTTTTTTGCACAATAAGACACAACAAATTTTTGTTAGTGATACGCTTCTTGCTAAATCCATGAAATTCTGCAAAGTTTAGGAGATTTAAATAGAAAATATTAAAAGTATGGTAGCAAAATTTGTGATTGCGTGCCGTAAAACAAGGAATGTTGTTTTGAAAAGCAAGAAAGCAACTTGATCACTGCTGGAAATGAAAGTGAAATGGCTTGGACGGAAAGTAGAATTTGTAATCACCACACCACATCTACTGGAATCAGCACTTGTCATTAAAATATACAACTTTGTGGCGAGTAATTCCCTTGCCAAAAAAAGAAAAAATTCGCAGTTTACACGAAATCGTTTTGAAAATGGTTCTTCATGAAAAAAAACAGTGTCAGATAGCAGCAGTAAATTTTCCAGGACTTAAAGCGAGGCATGAACCTGGGTGTCATAAAAAAAGCGATAATTAGTTAGAATTAACTGCATGCGCAGGAATTGACGTTGCTAGTTTTCTAAACTCTATTTTGTTCATCAAACATATGTTTTCTCTCTCAATCCCACTTGAAACATACTACAAAATATTGATATTACATATAAACAATGAAATCTAATACTGAAAATCACTGAATATTTCTGGTAATAAATGTGAACTGTTTTTTGGAGGTATTTCAGTAGAACACGGTTTTTGTCATCTCGTGGTATGTTGTCTCAGCTGGCATTTGTTAACTTCAGGACACTGCTTCCTTAATTTGAACAGCTTGCCACCTTGACACTTGCTTTCATTTGAGTCAGGTCAATTGAGATGGAAAATAAGGTGAAAGTGATTACAATAACTGAGCAAAGAAAGACACGGATCATGGGTTTCAACCTGTTTCTGACACTCACCATGAAAATAAACTTTTTTCTAGACAACCGGTGTTTGCCTGTTGACAATAACAAGAAATGAATTTTATCCGCAGGCGTATTACCAATGCTAAAAATGAAATTCTGGAGTAATTTTTGTGTCATAAAATCTTGTTTAGTCCAGCTTTTCCAGTATGGATCATTCTATCAAAAGAGCAGCCAGTTGATCCGTAAACATCATTGAAATAAATAAAAAATGCACAACATATTTTGTTCAGGCCGGTGGACGTACAAAGGAGCGAGTTACAAAGGAGCAAGTTACAAAGGAGCAAGTGGTATATTAGAGCAAGTGTCAAAGGAGCAAGTTGAAATAGAGCAAGTTGCACCATGTACATCTACATGTACATGAATTATGTTATACTATGGTGTACATTGTATAGTTGGCCATAATTGCATACATGTACATGCATACGCAGATGTATGTACATGTACATGGACGGTGGACGTACATTGTAACAAGATACAAATGTACAATGTATACAATGATAATGATACAAATGTATATGTACATCCTATTGTATTGCAATATATACATATATACATATATACATATATACATATATACATATATACATATATACATATATACATATATACATATATACATATATACATATATACATATATACATATATACATATATACATATATACATATATACATATATACATATATACATATATACATATATACATATATACATATATACATATATACATATATACATATATACATATATACATATATACATATATACATATATACATATATACATATATACATATATACATATATACATATATACATATATACATATATACATATATACATATATACATATATACATATATACATATATACATATATACATATATACATATATACATATATACATATATACATATATACATATATACATATATACATATATACATATATACATATATACATATATACATATATACATATATACATATATACATATATACATATATACATATATACATATATACATATATACATATATACATATATACATATATACATATATACATATATACATATATACATATATACATATATACATATATACATATATACATATATACATATATACATATATACATATATACATATATACATATATACATATATACATATATACATATATACATATATACATATATACATATATACATATATACATATATACATATATACATATATACATATATACATATATACATATATACATATATACATATATACATATATACATATATACATATATACATATATACATATATACATATATACATATATACATATATACATATATACATATATACATATATACATATATACATATATACATATATACATATATACATATATACATATATACATATATACATATATACATATATACATATATACATATATACATATATACATATATACATATATACATATATACATATATACATATATACATATATACATATATACATATATACATATATACATATATACATATATACATATATACATATATACATATATACATATATACATATATACATATATACATATATACATATATACATATATACATATATACATATATACATATATACATATATACATATATACATATATACATATAATGTACAATGTATACAATGATAATGATACAAATGTATATGTACATCCTATTGTATTGCAATATATACATATATACATATATACATATATACATATATACATATATACATATATACATATATACATATATACATATATACATATATACATATACTTGCTCCTTTGTCACTTGCTCCTTTGACGCTTGCTCAAATTAACTACTTGCTCCTTTGTAACTTGCTCCTTTGTAACTTGCTCCTTTGCAACTTGCTCCTTTGCAACTTGCTCCTTTTAACGGGAACCGTTCAGGCCAAACCAACCCATTTACAGTATTTGTCTTTTCCTATACTGAGGGGAAAAGCATTGAATTCTTTGCTACTTGAAACAAATGTTTCTTTTTTTTATTGAGCCAAAAACATCTTTTTTTTTAACCATTTGTTCCTCAGTTTTTCACTCCACTAAGTTTTTTATCCCTTCTAGCAGATTAAAACAAAAATTCCCTTGAATGTGATTTAAAATATTTGTTCAAAATAATTTTATTGCTCTTCACTAAACCCAAAGAACAAAGATGACCATAAATCTAACTGGACAAACGTGTCAGTCAGTGTGTAGAGTAGGATTCGTCTTCTTCGTTGGTGCCTCCACCGATTCGGTGTCAGACGAACCATAGTCTACTATTGTTCGTGGCCGCGTGCTAAGTTCGATTAACGCCTGAAGGGACCCAAGGGTAGGAATACAAGCTGTCAAGTGCATCTTTCTATGCTGACACTGTGATGTGCATTCTAACAGTTTATGTCTGTTCGATGACAAACAGCCGAATGCCAACCTACGTTTTAGGTACAGTTACTATTTGATTTCGAGTATTTAATCAGTACAGTGGTGATACTGTAACAATACCATTGGGCTATTTCAGCACTGCAGTATAACCACTCCTACTGTAGAGTGGCGGTACTATTAATTACGTACTGACAGTACGGTAATAAGCCTCATATCGTAATAACTGCCACGCTTTCAGGCTCCCTGACAGAGTTGCAGTACTTGTAAATGGTACTGTATTTCAAGCAGGCCTACTTTCTAAACTTCCACTCCTAAATTACGTAAGTAGCTAGATAATTCTAAAAGTTATTACTAAAGTCCATATGTGAGCATTTTATATCTCTTTTATAACCACTACTCAACCTTGTTAAATAAAACATATTAGCTGGTGAAGCCTATAGAAAAGGGTGTGTCTTAACATGCATATTACTCTCTGTAAAACTGTTGTTTGTTAAATGCTGTTCTGTTTTCCATGACTTAATCACGGTGATATGGGTTGATTCTGCATACAAACCAGTTACTGCAACCAATTTTATTATTGGAATTTTTTTACATATACTTGGATGAACAATTTGAAAATTACATATCAAGTTGTATGTTGTAGTTAAGGTTAGATCAAATACTATAATCCACAGTTCTTATATCACATGTGATCCTTGCACTTTCACAATTAAATACGTGTTAAGCGATTTGAACATCACCACAAACACAGTTTGGCTTTTCTGAAGGCTAAATTTTAGTATAGTTGGCATAGCGATTTAATGCTAAATTGCTATGATTTAGAACCCAGTGGGTTTTTCAAAGTCATAACCTGCTGGTAACATTTAGTCCCACTGTATAGCAAGGTCAGCCGCTCAAGTCATCTTTTCCCATCTGTTTCTCTTCGAGTTTCTGTATCATACAAAAGTATGTCTTAATACACTTTTAAGTATTGTTTACGATAAAACTCAATGGAATTCTCGGTTGGTTTCTTCGAAATGAATTTGGTTAAATTTTAAAAATACATTCTGTCTCTGCAGAGCTTCCATCAATAGTAACAGGGCCGGATCAGTTCTAAGTAGAGGTCGGGGGGGGGGGGACTCCAAATTTTGTTTTCCAAAGTTATAGCCGGATACTACGGAAATCGTACCAAAATATTCCTGTTTTTACAAACATACGCAAAGCATTCATGCATACATGATTCATGTGAAATACAGGGAAGAGGCAAAACAGTTGTTGCAGTCTTGTTTTTTTTATAATTATGTTTTCAGAGATTGGGCGAGGGAAAAAACAATAAATGAAAAGATTCTAAATTGCAGAGAGAAAAAGGATATAAGAAAAGTTCCCTCTCCACCAAAGTGGCATCCAACCTTGCTTAGGATGAAGGTAAAAAAAAAGAGTAGAAAAAAATGGGTAGAGCTAATTTCGGACAGATGGGATGGATACTGACAAACATGAGCTTGATCAGTTGGGTCCACCTGGGTATTTTGAAGAGCTATCTATGATCAGGAATGCTGAGTGAATATAAAGGTTGGACTCTAACCAGTGAGATGAGGAAGAGACCGGAAGCGACAGAAATGTGGTTCTTCAGAAGAATGATGAGAGTTCCATGGATGGCGAGAATAATTAACCAGGGGTTGTTACAGATGACTGATATGACAAGAGTAACTGTGATGAAGAGAAGACAGCTTGGGTATCTGGGCCTTATTTTGAGAAAGGATGGTTCAAAGAGTATGTGCCTCCTAGGAATGATCGAGGGAAGGAGAGCACGGAGAAGACAGAAACTGACGCACATAGATAAAATCAATGAGGTAACAAAAATTGAAATGATAGAAGAAGTGGTGAGATTCACAAACGGCAGAACTGCGTGGAAATCCATCTTCGTTAACGTAATCCTAGACACGACACTGCGGTAGGTAGGTAGATGGATAGATAGATAGATAGATAGATAGATAGATAGATAGATAGATAGATAGGCAAACACGAATACCATTATAAACTTGATTTGAAATTAGGATCCTACTACATTTCCATAGTGCCTGGTATTGAAGAAATAATCTTCCGCATATTTCTGTCCTTTTGTCTTCGTCATTCATCTGATTTATTTCGAATTCCAATAAATCCAACTTGTTGTTCCTCCCCATCAACTAGGAAACCCATATTCAAAGAGGTCAGGCACTTTTTACTGTCTGGGAATGTTGTGACGTTTTGTGGCTGGTGATCATGACTAAAGCAATCAAAGCCAAGGTGGGACAGAAGGTAATAGATACTGTCATATCATTATCCTCGCCCACACCAAAGTAAAAAACGATATAAAACATATTTTTCTCCATTTTTTTTTCCCTCTGCTTATCATTTTAGGATTTAACCTCACCACCTATAGCGTGATCGTAGACATCCTAGAATTAAACAAATAGAAAGAACTTTAATACATGTATTGTGTTCATGCAAAATGCTAAATTAAACGTGGCTTTACTTTTCCTCTTTTCCTCTTGTCATATTCCCAGTGACAAGGCTGTTAATATTTTACAAACTACTAGACGTTCTATAAACATGAACATTCGACTGGTAACTATTATCTGAAGGCCTTCAACATTTCTTGGTAACTTTTTCATTTCAAAATTAGCTCTTTCCGTTATTTCTTTGTTTCATCCTCTTAGTTCAGACAAGTCTGTTTAATAAAGCGCGGAACTGATCCCAAATTGGGATTACTTCCGCGATTGGGACTAAACGAGCATGTGTATTGTGTCCAAAGCTCTCGAAGCCGCAATTTTTACTTAATGTTCAAGAATATGAAGGGAAAAGGTGCTGTGAAGATCTTTCTTGCTGTTTCCTTCAGCCAAAGATCTTACTTTATGAGACAGACTGTTTTTTGCCGTTTCAAAATAGAAGTCGATGAAGGCCATTAAAAAAGCATTTTATAATTCTGAACATCAGCGTGTCTTTCGTTGCTCAATGTTGGCTCTTCACTTGACAGTTTAATATTTGGCAGCGGCAGAGTGAATAATACTCTGGTATAGGAATAAACTGAAAAGACCCACTCATATCATTTCAAAATTATTTGAAATGACATGAGTGAGGTATTATTTTATTTTCAAAATTAAGTTCTTTAATCAAATTCTTTGTTCAGTCTCTATTTGACAACGAGTATCTATGCTTGGAAAGAAAATTTAGACTTTTCCCACCAAGAAAAGGAAAAACAAAACAATATGCAGAGCATGGCAAGTACTGGCCGAGTTGTAGATCAACACCTTACAACGCGAGAGGTTCTGTGGAATTACTTTGTTGAATTCTCTCTCAAGAAGAAATTCTCTCTCACTAAGCCAAAGTTTTCTCGGAGTAAGGAATATATTTTTTCTATACGTGGTTTACAAATAATTTTTCCGCTGCAGATGAAAATGGAAATCAGCTCTTTGATAAAACAATTTACAATTAGCTCATAAGAAAACTACATACGATCACCTAAAAAAGTTCGGTGTGGCAGTCAAATAAACAAATGTGTAATCACAAACGATGGAAACTAGTCAAATGGACTTTCGAAATGGATTCTCACGTAACAAGGGGCGTACTAAATTCCACATTCTTTGCAAGGGTCTGATGGTTCTAATTCTTCCACATTTAGGCGCAGCCATATCTAATCCTAGAGTTGTAGCCATGGTATAGATCATGAGATCAAAAGGGTCTCTAAACTAGGAATAGCTCAGGTGCATACGAGCAGCAAATACGAGAAAAACCGACAATGTGCATGCTTTCGTAACGTATAAACTGCACGGGTTGAAATATTGACAATAAATTTCAAGTTATTAAGTGAGAACGGGAGATGTGAAAAAACCGTATTTAATTATCTACTAGCTTACTGGTTCAAAGGGTGGGTTTATATCCATTGTACCTAGAACAGAAGGGTTGAACAAACGTGTAACGCTAAATGTACCGACAGGTGAACATTGGACTCATCTGATCCTGATATTCCAGTAATGATGATTTCATGTTTACAGTAATTGAACTACAGTGGTTTGATGCATCTCTTGAAATCAATACTGAAATAATTAGAAGACTTTTAGCATCCCGATTTAAATTTGTCTTATAACAGAATCGTGAGTACCTGTTGGGTACAGATCAAGAACAAATCGAATATTAGCTCCATGTAAACGTAGCATCTTTGTACTCTGATC
Source organism: Morbakka virulenta (assembly GCA_003991215.1). Taxonomy (NCBI): domain Eukaryota; kingdom Metazoa; phylum Cnidaria; class Cubozoa; order Carybdeida; family Carukiidae; genus Morbakka; species Morbakka virulenta. The sequence continues at coordinate 1,718,804 of RDPX01000029.1, read as the reverse complement.
AAATTCATACTACTTTACACACAAAGATACCTGTTTGTGCACTAAATACGTGTTATAATACGTGAAGCATTCTCCCACAGGCTAAACTATCATACGATTTAGATGATGCTGGTCTTTTCAGTGTTAATTTATAGTTCTTGTTGCATTGCGTGACTGCTTGATTGCTCCTTATTTGGATTCTGATGACCTTCCCTTGCATATCATCGTCCACATTTTCTCGATAGATACCATGTGAAGATGAAATTACAGCTCTATATGTTTCTTAAGGATTTCAGAGTTTAACAATCCATTTCTCAGCACGCCTAAGCTCCCTCGGTGACCTTGGTTTGACATAATACATTTCAGAAGAAAAGATCACCGTGAGATAGGTATACCACTGATATAAAGCCGAAAGAGATAAAACTACGTCAATATATTGGATTTTATCTTGCAGTGTTTAAGTGATTAAGCCTAAGGAAATCGATTGGATTTTTATCTTATTCCTGGCTGAGTCTAAATATATCAGAAGCATTACTGACCATTTACACAGCTTGACATTAAAAGACTGCCATAACGACAGCAAGAAAGGAAATGATTGCAAAAACAAGAAGGATCCATGAAAAGATTTGGTTAGAAAAGCAGGTTGTACGCCAAACAAACATGGAATATTAATGGGCACAAGAATGTAAACCACGCCTCAAAAAAAATGACAAGTATTAACCAAATGCTCAAGCTTGACAATGATATACACAGAAAATCCTCTGTTCAAAATTCACATCAGGAATGTCAGTTGTACGAAAGCTATTTAAATACATATTTCAGTAGAAAGAGGATGTCAAATACATTCGCAACCACAATTTCTATACTGTCCAATCGGTAATTAACGTGAGCGTGAAATGTGACAGTAAAAATCGTAGAAATCCAATATTTGGTTTGGCTTTGTTCAAAATTTCACAAGTCAAAACATTTTTACTTCTGTGATATGCAATAGAACTTTTCAATAAATATTTAACACACATTATTTAGCACAAATTATTTAGACCATAAAATTATGACGTAGAAAAACACAATTATTCTATTCATGATTAAGTTTATTATCAATAATATTAGTTACAATAGTGCATCATGGTAATTGTCTTCTAATGTAATAATAACATTGTCGTCAAAATAATTAATTTCAATTTTGCTGACCAAATCAAAGGGATCGGCTTTGGGGTACTTGAAAAATTTATTACAGACAAGATTATATTTTGAGAATGTATATATCTTTAGTAAGGTTGACCTGTTCCTGCTGAGTGGCATTGTGTCCAATGCCAAAGTACACCAAAATACACCACAATATATGCATATATATATATATATATATCGATGAATTGAATTAAGTTATCAGGAAGATTATTGACGTAAAAGGAATAGAGATTGACCAAAAAGAGAACTTCAAGAGCGCCAACAATAATGGAATACTTATCAGATGTAATTCCATCAACTGTGACACCCATATTACAGGCCAAGAGTAAGGTCTGAACGATACGAAAGGCGCTTTTACAAATATCATAACCGGAAGGCCAATGGCGCAAGCCAGCGTCCCACACCTTATCAAATACCTTGGAAATATCACGAGCTATAGCACGCGCTTCACCAGACGTATTCATAACCAATAGATACAGTTCGTGATAACAGTGAAAAGGTCATCAGTGGAGCGAAATACTTTAAATCCATACTAAAAGTTCCAAAAAAGACAGAGGTCCTGTAAAAATTCCACCAGTGCATTCAGAGTAAATCGTCCAAAGATCTTCTTTCAACAGAAAAAACACCTACGATTCGATATTTGCCAATCTCAGACAAAGTAGATGCATTTTTGAAAACAGGGAATACATCAAAAGAATTCCAAAAAGATGAAAATCAAGAATTGGGTAGGGAAGAACTATTTATTTGGGGTAAGTGATATGAATCAACTGCAGCAAGGCTCAATGAAATGTTATACTGAAAGAAGATAATGAAAATTTCCTTGAATCAGAACAACAAGC
>RDPX01000029.1:1699029-1709249 GCA_003991215.1 Morbakka virulenta | reverse complement strand
TGTTTGTTTACATCCACAACTCAAGCACACAAGAATACTTGGCTGACAAACAAAATAAGTAAAAAAGCAAAGTCAATAACTTTAAGGTCAAGCTTTAATTAAGGTTAGTAGATTTGTCAGATTACCTTCTCTTGAGACCAAAACATTATAATTTATCTCTACAAATTCCAAACCAGTAGAAAGGAAGAGATTTTTACCTCAATCCAGTAGCCGATCAGATAATTTTGGGGAGATCCTCTTAAGCAAAGCACAATAAAAAACACGTGCTAATACAGAAAAGCAAATAAGGGGGTTTACAAAATGTTAATTGAAGAATATTTATGGCCGAGAAAAAGTCACTATTGCATTGATGATGAAATTAAAAATCACCATATTCTTTCTGCAGTGGAAAAGATGAACGGGAGACAAGGTTGGCTAAAATGGATCGCAAATGTTATTACTAGAAATCTTTCGAACGCTAATTCTACTGTGAACACTTCGTTTTAACACTTTTTGTTAAACTAGGTTTTGATCCCATTTTTTCTTTATTCAAGTAGTTTCTTCTCTTTTCTTTCCTTTTTTTCAAAATTGACCTTCCTCGTTTTATAAGTGCCCCTCTAGGTTTCAAGAAACAGCCAACCTCCTCTATTCAGTGATTTGGGCCAACATTCTCTTCTTCTTCTTTGACTTTCGGCTGCTCGCGTTAGGGGTCGCCACAGAAGATCAGTGTTTTCCATTTTCCATGGTCTTCTACAACCTCCTTTTGTACTCCTGCTGCTCTCATGCCCTCTGCTATAACATCAATGTATCTCCTCTTTGGTCTTCCTCGCTTTCTTCTTCCTGGCACATGCTTGTCCAACATTCTCAATTTCCCTTCCCTTTCCATTCATTGTCCCTACATTCAATGTGGCGATTCTCAATATCACCTGTCTTGGTTTCTTTTTCTTGCATCTTTCTCTCCTTTCTCTGCCTCCTCTTTTCCTCCTTTGGTGTTGTTGTTCTCCAGCAGTAGCACAGTTTCCAGCACTACCCTATCAGTTAGTGGTGCTGGTGGTCGTTTCTAGCCCGGGCCTCGACCGATCCGGTATGGTTTGAAGATTAGTTGTCCGCATAGTTTTGATTTGGGCCAGCATTCATTCAAATTTATTCCAGTAACTTACATTTCTTTCTTGCTCCAATTCCTGTTGAGTGGTATAGACTTTAAAATATTTTGTAGACTTTGTCAGGCAGTAGCAGGAAAGAAAACAGAGAACACGATTAGAAGGCGAGGATAAAAACTAGTGGGAAAGGATTCACGAAGAATCAAGCATCAAGAATCAAGAATCAAGAATCAAGAATCAAGAATCAAGAATCAAGAATCAAGAATCAAGAATCAAGAATCAAGAATCATGAAAGGGCTTTGTTTGTAAAACTAGTACAGCCAGACGTAAGGGTTTGCAAATGAGGGTCCAAGGCGAGACATTTCAAGGGGAAAAAGTCTTTTAATTAATGTTAGAGTATTAGATTCGAAGCGGTACCCAATTTACACAATATATTCTGCTATCACCAGGCCTTATTAAAGATGCAAAACCAAAGTGGCAACTAATATTTGAAAATCTGAAATGGTGCACGTAGAAGTGGGCTACACCAAGTATCAATAAAATATTTATTGCCTTTGCCTTTTCCTGACTTGAAGTAGTCACGTGAGTAATAGGAGAGGAAACACCTTGGTTAATGATAGTTACTAATGATTTTTGACTGTCTGACGATGACTTGGAAAATACAGTGGCCAGATTAAACATCTGGAGAAAGACGTAGGAAAATACAGGAATGAAACTGAATAGAAACTAGAGTAAATACAAGGGATCAGACCGAATAGAATATAAAACCAGCTTCATATAGAAAATATTGAGAATACATCATTTTATACTAAGAACAATTGTAATAAAAATATTTTTATTATTATGAAAAGTATATAGACTTCGCATTCTAAATTTAGTGGATTCATCAAATCACCATCAGAATTGTAAAGGATAAATAAAGAAATAAGGAAGAGGCTAGATCACCTAACTAAATTGAATCTAAATGAGCAAAACGTGATGAAAGCAAGTATCTGTTGTTGGTTACGTGATGTATGTTTGTACTTCAGGAAAAGATAAGATTCCATGAAAGACAATCAAGTGACGGGAGACTATATTAAAAGAGAAAAGAAGGTGGAAGACGATTGAAAAACTTCAAGGAAGTTTATGATGAAACAAAGGCGAGGGTAGCATGCTACATGGGCAACAAATGGATGTACGATGACAGCCAGAAGGCACGAAACCCGCAAGGAACAGAGGTCACTGGAGAGAAAAGCAGAAAAAGCAATGAGAAATGTTAATGCGATAGCAACCTTAAATAAAGGAAGCAAAACAACTGGTGAAGAAAGATCTACTGGATAGAAAGTAGGATGGAAGAAGCTGAAAAAGATCGTGAATGAAGGACATAAACGAAATAAGAAACAAAAATTTCCAGAGAAGGAGCTCCAAAGTGAAATACCAAAGCTATTTGGTAATGACGATTTTGGGTGGCTGTAATGTAACATCGAACTAAGGAAAAGGTCATTTATATTGACATTACAAGAACAGATAGTAGAAACAAAAGCGTGAGAAAAGATCAAGGGATTCGTGCACAATGACAAATGTCGCCTACACGGGGTGTATAGAGAGACAGTTCAACACATTCTGTCTGGATGGAGAAAGCTGGCAGACTCAGAATATGTCAAAGGACACGAAAATACTTTGAAAGTTCTAGCAGTGAAATGGGGTATTGAAAAGCATTTGCTCTGTAAAAGGACAAACTGGTACACAGTGAATTGAGAACGAGGAAAAGTTCTTGAAAAGGATGGGAAGAAGTTATATTGCGATATAGAACATCAAACGAGAACAAAATGTATTGTCAGAAGACCAGATCTTAAAAGATACAGTAACAAAAACGGTATTTCATTAAAGATATTTATCATGCCTTTCGTTGTGAGCTTTTTCTGAGGTACGTTTCGAGATACTTCTCCATCGTCGGGCTACTGAAGTAATTAGAGAAAGATATTTTGTACTTTGATAGTCCGGACGTGCTTGATGACAGGAATCGAGCTGTTTTGCCATACATGTCTTGTGTTTGTTTTCTTTTTTTTCTGTAATGCTGAAAGCCATATTTCTGAAAGAGTGTAAGATATGCTGTTGATGTGATTGCTGTGCTGTAGGGAATGGATGGCCTCTTTTATTTTTCTTCTTATAGTATTCGTTTTTCGGTTCGGAATCTTTTTGTTTGCCCAGTCAAAGGTGTAATCTTTTATCCAAAAGTGCTCTGCTATTTCATGGCTTTTGATGTTACCTTTTTAAACAACTCTCTTATATTCTTTTTCCCTTTGACCCAAGGAACGCTTTGATTCTCCAGTGTATACGGCAGGACAGTCCTCAGAATGTAACCTGTAAATTATATTGTCTCTCTAGTCAAGTGGAACTGGATCCTTGTGAAAAATGGACACTTGATAATATGGTCTCGGAGACTTCGTCTTAGCTGTTCACTGGTGCCCTTGATACAGGGAAAACAAATTAGTTTAACAGCTTCTTTTTCTTCTTCCTTGACTCTTTTTTATGGAAACGGTTGGAAGACAACTACGCCTGTTATAAGGTGATGCCTTTCCTGTATTTAAACTGTAAACAAGGATGAATTGGTTATCCTCGACAGAATGACATGACAGACCTTGGTAATGAATAGAGCACAACATACAAAAGTAATGTTGGGCGGCTTTACATCCCTTGGAAAGAAGGTGGTAGGGGCCCCATTAGTGTAGAAGTGTATAAATGAAGAAAGAACGCCAGTACATAGCTATTTACACGAGAGCAGTGAATGAATGCTAAAAGAATCAATCAAAGAGGGGGTACGTAAGGAAAATGAATCAAGAAAGGACTATGTACTCTCTAGAAATCTAGAAATAAGCAGAAGAAACAGGAATGGAAAGGAAAACCCTTGCAGGGAAAGTTTTTCGAACAAATAAATAAAGAAGCTGACCCTGCGTCGTAGAGATGCCTAAGGAGTGGTTTTCTGAGAACGGAAACTGAGGGGATGGTCCTTCCTGCCCAAGAGCAAGCATTGAGGACCAGTAGGACCACATTTTGTATCGATAGAACCACTGACTCTCCGGTTTGCAAAGCTCCGAAATCTGTTCGAGATCTTGCTAAAGGTTGTACCAAACTAGCACAAAATGATTTCAAACACAGACACAACAAAGCAGCACTCAAAGTTCATTGGGAATTCTGAAAAAAAACACACACAGGGTTGAATGTTGTGAGGAGTGGTGTAACCATTATACTCTACTCACAACTGAGAACGACGAAGTGAAAATAATGTGGGACATGACAATTTTTACAGACAGGCAATTCCCCACAACCGACCCGATGTAACAGTAGTTGACACACATCATATATGTTTGGCAACGTATTGATATCGCTATCCCTGCAGATCAAAACGTACTTACTACAGAGGGCTGGAAGTTTACAAAATATTAAGACCTTGCCCCTGAAATGGAAAGAATTCGCAGCATTTCTGTTAAGGTTCTGTCTACTATAGTCGGATGCTAGGGCATAGTCTCAAAAGGATGTTGTACGTTATCACGAGCTAATTGAAATCCCTAAAATCTTGGGAAGCATACAGATTGCAGCACTCTTGGGAAGCAAGCACATTCTGAGTCAAGTGCTAAGTCTCTGAGGTGCGGGAAGCGGCTGAGATGTGGCAGTATCTACTACCCAGAACTTAAACGCTAACCGGTGTTCATAGTAAATAGCAATATAAATAATTAGGTGCGTTGCAACATGGCCTTTTGTGGTTATTTATTGTTGTTTTGTCACCAAACTGGGCAATATCGAATATCCAGTCTGAATTCAATGCTGCAATACCAGACATAGTACTAGTACTAAGGTATTATCCTATGTACTGTCAGTTATCAGGACAGGAGTGGGGAGTGCTGTAGTCATGAGTTGTTGTCATACAACAACAACCGCTTGAGCATTGTGCCTTTCCTCACTGATTGTTGGGGTGCATTGGCAAAGTTGAAGTGATGTTGCCAATTTTATTTGGTTTTCTAGTTATCTCACTCTTGTGGCTACAGTAAATTTGCATTCAGCTTACCTAGCTTGTTGCTGGGCGCTGAATCTGGGTTTTTCATCCATCCATCACCAGGTGGTGTGTAACCACTCGATAATAATAATAATAATAATAATAATAAGAAGAAGAAGAAGAAGAAGACGAAGAAGGAGAATAACACTGGACAATGTTTATTCAAACGTTTTCTGCGATTTTAATATTTTATTGATTTTCTGTATAATTTGGGGGTGCTGCTACCCAATCTGGAAGAAAAAATTAAATATATGGTGTGGTTTTCGTGTTATGCAATAATGTTGAAATTACGTAATGAGACATTTTGGATATATGTTGACATATTGTTTTTGGGGTTGTGAGATGCATTAAGTGTCTAGGGATGTTCTATCCAATGTTTATGTCGTTTATATTAGCTGCATCTAGCGGTCGATACGTAAACTTGATGTTCGTTGACATACTTCCGTCGTGTAAAGTAATCTGTTTCGATGAAACATGTACATTTACTTATACAATACATGCATAAATATATTGAATTCAAACTTTAACAACCCACTATTTGTAAATGCAAATCAAGATACAAAGCAGTACAATATTATACAAACTACTTCAGTAATTATAGGCATTAATCACACATCGATAGCCAGTTGGAGCATGTACAGTACAAGGATATAATTCAACAAAAAGTCTACGTTCGAAAAAAACGGCTTGATTTTCTGCTGTGGACGCCAGTGGTTTCCCGTTGTAGGAGCCAGCAGTAATCGCCCAACATTGCAGGATCCCAGCGGCCATGACAGCGATGCTCGATTGTCGAGATTGGTTGGTGAAAGTGCTCGCCGTACTCGTCACTGACTGCTCCAAGATTATCAGGGAAGAAGTCTAGATGAGAGTGCAAGTAGTGGAGTTCCAATGACATACGGCAGCCCATTTTCTGAAGATTATTGATAAGTTGCACATAGCTCTCTGACTTCGTATTGCCGAGGTATTGACGTAGTATTGACGGAGTATTGACGAGTTATTCTCTATCAAGAATAACTCGTCAATACTCAATTCCACCGTGACCTCAAGGAATCGGATGAGCCTAAGTAAGTAAGTGACGAGTTAGCAATCACAGCCTGGAAGGACATCCAGGCTCTCACCTCCTTCGGAGCTAGGAGCTTTGTGAATTTTTTGTCCACGATCAGGTCTCTTATCTGGGGCCCAATAAATATTCCCGCTTTTAACTTCGCTTCACTGATCTTAGGGAACTTCTCTTCTATGTACTTGAATCCTTTGGTCTCACTATCCATTGCTTTGACAAACTGTTTCATCAAGCCCAGAGGGAGCAGAACACGTTCTGGTTCCACGAGCGGCTTGGCTTTGACGTTCTGATTTCCAGGTACGAAGGATTCTCGCTGTGGCCAGTTCTTTTTCTTGTAATGCTGGTCGTCAGCTCGACCATCCCAAAGGCAGAGAAAACAAATGTGCTTCGTGCATCCATCTTGAAGGCCCAGCAGTAGTCCGGTTACCTTGAAATCGCCACATATGGCCTACTAGTGCTCCTGGTACTTTACGAGCTCAAGGACAATCTGCATTGTGTCGTACGTTCCCTTCGTGCCAACAGCATACGCGATAGGAATTCTTGGACATTACCGTTGTGGAGCAGCACAGCTTTCAAACTCGTGACCCAAGAATCAATAAACAATCGCCAGGCGTCTGGCGTATACTCGATATCCATCGTGCTCATCAGTCCAACAACATCGACACCGTGACATACAGAGTTTGTCATTTAGAAGAACTTGGCAAATTCTTGGTTGCGTGTGCGAAATGCAGTTACCTGCGTTGATGGATCCAGCATGTTCCACTTATTGAGATGTGATACAAGTATTTCTCAGCGCTGCCTGGAAAGCATCAAATCACGCGCGAGGTCATTGAGTTCGGGTTGCGCTATGAGGTGTACCTTGCTGTCAGGGGCTTCATAGCTGGATCCAGATGGAGAATCCCTGGGGTCGGGGGTTGAATGTTGAGTGTCTTCCATTCGTGAGGAGCCAGGTACTGGCAGGTGATCATCATGTGGCACTGGTCGAGTGGCAGACCTAACTACTACATAGCTCGTGACTCTCCTCACTTTCCCGATTTCATGGGTAAACTGAGTCAAACAAAAATAACAATCTGATACATGATCAGTTGGCTCACGCCAGATCATTAGGTACAACGAAGGGCATCTTCTTCCTGTCTCCCTTCTCCCAGTGATGCAGTCCACTAAAGCATGAGACACAACAATTTCGAGGAGCCCATGTCATATACAGGTCTGGCTTGCAAAGTATTTTTCACGGGCACTGATGAAAACATTGGAAAACTTCCTGCGTCGAGATACTATGTTATAATTTCCACAACTGTTGCCAAAGTTATCTGGTGAGTTCTTGCACTACCGACGAGTTTAGGTGGCATTTTTAAGCGAGAAAGAGTTCAATGCAATTGGGATGGATTTCAAACCACAGGCAAAGGAAGTAATGGACTATCACCAGTCCCCGACAGTGTACTGGTATAATTACTGTACATGTGGCTTTAACACCAATGGCACAAAGTTGTGTAAATATTCCATGCTGTTCACAGTACCCTATTTTTACGCAGTCAATGTTCCGCAACGTTCACGGTATTAGGAAGGGCAAATAAACAAACAAACAATAGCATTGCACACATTGAAAACTGCGCAATAATGAGCATCTAACAATGTCAATTACGTAATATTGGAAAAATTTTAAATGGCTGTAAAAAAAATCCAATCCATAGGTTTTTTTAAATGCCATATTCGTAATCCGAGCCCTCGATATGCCTTGAAAATAACATCCAGATGAAAATCACATTTTGACTGTTGTCCAGTGTAATCAGTAGTCAGAAAACACAGAACGAACAGATAGTTGTTGCCTTATGCTATTGGGTGTGGCCTGATAGCAATTGAAAATAACCGGCTCAAAGCAAGCAAATAATGATAATAATAATAATAATAATAATAATAATAATAATAATAATAATAACAATAATAATAATTTTAAAAAAATAATATCAATTGGGATTAGTACCCTTCGAATGATGAGAAAAAGTAAAGAAACTTTCATGAGATGATCCTGGTGATCATACATGAAGAGCAATGACAAAAAACCAGCACTGTTAGGAACAGCAAGAATCCTAAAAGACATTGAATATGAATATGAAATAGTTGTGAGGTGCAGAGAAATGAAGCAAAGTAGTCCCAGGAATGGGGAGCAATCCCGACTACTACTAAGTGCAAAACGTAAACAGAATTTAATAATAATAATAATAATAATAATAATAAAAATGATGATGATGATGATGAAAAAAATAGATAAAATAGAAAAATAGATTAAACCAAATAGGAATCTGAACGAAGATTGAAACCATGCAGACCACCGCGTTGTTGAACACAGCCAGGATCATAAGAATATCATAAGCTTGGGATTCACTGCAACTTAGGAGTACTTCAAAAGACTATGTTGTTGGGAACAGCCAGGATTTTGTGAAAAGTATTGGAGTTTTGAAAGAGGAAATGCTGGTAGCCCATGATCATTTGTTATGACCCACCTATCAGTATAGAACTCGGCAATAAAAACAGCCAGACACAAAGTGTGAAAAAAGATAATAATACTCTTGACCAGAATATTTTAAACATTAATTATAGGAGCAAGTGGTAGATTGAAATGAAACGTATTAAAACTTCATGACCAAATTTCAAAAAGAATGAAAATTTGGTAGAAGCTAATTCAGAAGTAATTGGAACGCCATTTCAGAGTGAATCTCATTTGCCCATCTAACCCCACCTATCTCACACCTACCATTTCTATTACCTACTTTTCCACTTTACACACTTTAACAACCCATATTATTTTTTCCCTTTCCTCAGAAATTGCTGTACGACAAAAAATGGATTTTTCTCAACCGTTATCCTCTTTAACAGCATATTTTAATGCTGTTTCATGAATTAGTTGATCAAGAATTTATGCAAAGCCATCCTCATCCACACCTTTGTGTATTCCTTCAGACCAAGGCGATCTTCATGTAATCAGGATCGCCTTCCTTCAGACTGACCAGATAATGTCGTATCTGTCTGAAAGTTATGAAGCGTTCTTTTTTTTTTCTCAACTGAGTCAAGAAATGATGACCTACATGGTTCTGCATGGAACATTAATCTTGTAATCTAAAATTAGAGCGATTAATAATTACACAGAAAAAAACTCGGGTGTCTGGCAGAGAAATAACTCTTCTAACTGTAGATCTTATTAGCATCGACCGTCTGTTGACAGACGACAGTTATGAAGTTCCAGCTCAAGAGCCACCACGGCGATGACAATGCAGAACTGTAAATATTGCTTGATAGGGTAGTGATAAAAAAGATTAGTTGTAAACAAAAAATTTTCTTTTCAATAACAAACAGAATTTTTAATCACCGAGACGATATCACGAATGAGTTTAGCTGTATCCAAGCTAAAGAAACTGGTATTATTTTCCTCTGTTTTAATTCACAAAAGGAAACGATAATCATTTAAACTCTTTGTAAAGAAAATGCAAAGTTGAATGAGATTTCTTTACCTCGTATTGAACGCAATAGTTAAAAAAGCTTTTCTCTTCTAATTTCGAACATATATTTGACAGCTTAGTGAAATAAACAAAGAAAATCCGTCTGAAACAAAATAGACAAGGAAACAACACCAAGTGGCATGTCAACTCTTGACGCAAATGTAATGCTACCAACCGTGGACATGCCAGCAGAACTAGAAAAGTGGCCGTGTATAAATTGCAGTGGGGAAGCTCAGCTCTCTTGGCAGTGTCACTGTGCTTGAGTTCATCCTCGAACGGGTGGTGAGACCAGGGTTGTGCTGAAAATAGTCTTCATGTTTCATATTCAAATTTAGGATATATGTACGCTTTCTCCATCGTATAAGAGAAATCATGACCAAAAGTTTAAATCTGATTTACTCTCTCTCTCTCTCTCTCTCTCTCTCTCTCTCTCTCTATATATATATATATATATATATATATATATATATATATATATATATATATATATATATATATATATATATATATATATATATATATATATATATATATATATAATGTGTGTGTATTTA
>RDPX01000029.1:1686824-1698275 GCA_003991215.1 Morbakka virulenta | reverse complement strand
CTAAACTTCTTTCTGTTGTCAACATTTTCAAAATAAAATTTCATACTTTGTTAAGCTGGTGTATTTTCATTCAACCGTAAAACATGTCCAAGTATTTTCCATCTGGATTTAGTCTGCCTTATAAATTGTCAATAATACATTGTTTTTCACAATTAACTTGGTCTTGATTCTTCCAAACGTCAAGTTCACACCCTCATCAAGTCTCCAAGCACGGACGTGTATGGTGGCAGGAATAAAAAAAGAACCATTTTGCCTGATTATCCTGTGGCACGCTACCCTCCGCACAATCTGCCAGGGCTTGGACCAGGGGCTAGCACAAGATGCCAATGACTTTGTCTTGAGGCACAAAACCAAGGTTTCGTCCTAGATGAAGCAGCCGTTTGGAACTACGCAAGCCATATAGAAGAGAGCTGACCTCCAGAGCCTAGGAATTAATACAAGTGGCCATTACGCACCCTACGTCTGGATGACGAGGGAAGTTAAGAGCTGGGAAGATTTCTCTGGTTACACTAAAAGTGATTAAAATATCATATCAAATATAATATAATATTATATAAAATATCCTATCGTTATCATAGATTAAATCTATGATAACGCTGCAGTGATAGAAATAAAAGAAAACAAGATAAAATAAGGTAGAGGAAAACAGAGGGAGAAAAATATGGAAAGGGAGGGTGGTGTCATTTTGGGTCATCCAAGATCAAGACTCATGAAGACAATCAGAGAGGGTACAGGACAACCTATGTCAGAGTACCTAAGAAAAGAAATGCCACGCTCGCATTGTCCTTGAGATCCTGTCAAAGTTAAAACAACTTTCATGCTGGAAAGGTTTCATGACGTATCTTTTTCTGCAGTGGATCCAGTTGCGAGTCTTTGCAGAGCTGCAGTTTCCTTGTTTAGTTTTCTTGCTTGGACTTTACTTAAAAAACCCTCACCCATTAAATATGTGCTTTGTCAGCAACAAGAAACTCTTGTCATCATCGGCGTTTTAGGAGATGATTGCGCACTTTAACATAACACTGTCTTACTGTAGTGACATTATCTGTCTATACTCAAGCACACTGTGTTTTCAAGTTAAGTAAAAAAAACAATTTCTGTCCAGGTTTTGATTTTGCCTGTTTCGAGTGGTTTTCTCTACCCGGTATATTTTAGTACTTCCCGATGTTCAGTGGTTTACGAGGGTCTCCAGGTAGATCGTTATTAAGTACGGGCAGCTCCACCTGGGCACCAAAAGGAAGTAGTGGTTATTTCATTTTTGCTTTTGTTTTTCGCATGTATATAGAAACCAATTCCTTTCTGAAGATGGTATCGTGAGGTTTCTTGTCAATAGGCTGCTTTTACTCCTTGTTTACCTCTTTGAGGGTAGCTGGTAGGACGTCTTACCACTCATGTAATGTTTCTCCTCTAAGTAGCTTGGATGGTCATGTTTCGCTATGTCGGCCAATTTTTAAGATAATAGTATGAAACTCATAGCCGAGTACTTCATCTAAGACTCTGTTACGAAATTTTGGTTACAAAAGCAAACATTTTCCAGGACAGAATAAAGAATAAACCTTTTCATAGTAGTGGTGAAAAAAGGTCAATAAAACCCCCCTGATTTACACCGCTGTTTTGTTACCAGTACCCTTTCGTGGCTTTGAAATCAACAATGCAAACTCTGCCTGTCATACTTATGTTACTAACTACAAACGCAATATTTCAATCTTATCGCAAACGAGATTTGTTGATCCCATTTCCAAATGAATTAATTTTACTGAAAGTTAATACAGAAACAAACAAACAAACAAATAAAAAAGGTTTGTAGTCATAGCCATTGAGAAATATACAATGTGAAGAAAAGCATACCGAGTACATGTCAATCGTATTGGTATTGTATTTGCTGCCAGTCCCCTGTTTGCCTTTTTGTATAAAATTCATCCCTTTGTTAATTGACAGGTGCAAAGGTTCTTTCTCAAATTCTACTCATATCAGCTATCTCGACATAACTCTAATTGCTTTTATATTCATTTTAGAGTAATCATGTGAAATAATAGGGTAAAAATACGAAAAATTTGTCAAAAGGTTGGCCGAGTTGTTAGCACAAAATAGTGGAACTGTGATCTCCTTGCTGCACCCGGTGAACGGTGCAGCAAAGGAGAGATTTGATTCAGACCACTTCTTGACACATTACGCGTAAAGCTGAGGGAGCGTTTTGAAAATATTGATATTCTAGAATCATTTTGTCTTCTATTTACTGAAAACGTCAGGCATTTTCCAAAAGTGTTACCTGAAGAACGCATTGAAAATTATCTATGGCACAAGGGAAACGAAGGACACAGATACAGATGTATTTTCTTCTGAATATCTTGTATTCATTGTTGAGTTCTCTTCTTTAGGTGGCTCAGCAGAAACAAATCTAAGATTCATACATAATAAAAAACTTGAAAATTCCTTTCCAAATATAAGTACTATGTGTAGAAAAATAGTCACGTTCTCAAAAGGTAGACGAGCCAAAACTAGGCTGCGGAAAACTACAGTATATTTCGGATAATCGCAATGCCTCGGTTGCACGGCAAAAATTGCAATTAACCGAAATTGCGTTTAACCAAAAATGCTCTTCCCTCTGATTTTGAACGGGCTGGGGACCGTCACAATGCTAATTGCACTATGGCCTCATTAAAAAGCTTTTTTTTTGTCCTTTTATAGTTTTTAGTTTGTTTGGNGAGATGATTGCGCACTTTAACATAACACTGTCTTACTGTAGTGACATTATCTGTCTATACTCAAGCACACTGTGTTTTCAAGTTAAGTAAAAAAAACAATTTCTGTCCAGGTTTTGATTTTGCCTGTTTCGAGTGGTTTTCTCTACCCGGTATATTTTAGTACTTCCCGATGTTCAGTGGTTTACGAGGGTCTCCAGGTAGATCGTTATTAAGTACGGGCAGCTCCACCTGGGCACCAAAAGGAAGTAGTGGTTATTTCATTTTTGCTTTTGTTTTTCGCATGTATATAGAAACCAATTCCTTTCTGAAGATGGTATCGTGAGGTTTCTTGTCAATAGGCTGCTTTTACTCCTTGTTTACCTCTTTGAGGGTAGCTGGTAGGACGTCTTACCACTCATGTAATGTTTCTCCTCTAAGTAGCTTGGATGGTCATGTTTCGCTATGTCGGCCAATTTTTAAGATAATAGTATGAAACTCATAGCCGAGTACTTCATCTAAGACTCTGTTACGAAATTTTGGTTACAAAAGCAAACATTTTCCAGGACAGAATAAAGAATAAACCTTTTCATAGTAGTGGTGAAAAAAGGTCAATAAAACCCCCCTGATTTACACCGCTGTTTTGTTACCAGTACCCTTTCGTGGCTTTGAAATCAACAATGCAAACTCTGCCTGTCATACTTATGTTACTAACTACAAACGCAATATTTCAATCTTATCGCAAACGAGATTTGTTGATCCCATTTCCAAATGAATTAATTTTACTGAAAGTTAATACAGAAACAAACAAACAAACAAATAAAAAAGGTTTGTAGTCATAGCCATTGAGAAATATACAATGTGAAGAAAAGCATACCGAGTACATGTCAATCGTATTGGTATTGTATTTGCTGCCAGTCCCCTGTTTGCCTTTTTGTATAAAATTCATCCCTTTGTTAATTGACAGGTGCAAAGGTTCTTTCTCAAATTCTACTCATATCAGCTATCTCGACATAACTCTAATTGCTTTTATATTCATTTTAGAGTAATCATGTGAAATAATAGGGTAAAAATACGAAAAATTTGTCAAAAGGTTGGCCGAGTTGTTAGCACAAAATAGTGGAACTGTGATCTCCTTTGCTGCACCCGGTGAACGGTGCAGCAAAGGAGAGATTTGATTCAGACCACTTCTTGACACATTACGCGTAAAGCTGAGGGAGCGTTTTGAAAATATTGATATTCTAGAATCATTTTGTCTTCTATTTACTGAAAACGTCAGGCATTTTCCAAAAGTGTTACCTGAAGAACGCATTGAAAATTATCTATGGCACAAGGGAAACGAAGGACACAGATACAGATGTATTTTCTTCTGAATATCTTGTATTCATTGTTGAGTTCTCTTCTTTAGGTGGCTCAGCAGAAACAAATCTAAGATTCATACATAATAAAAAACTTGAAAATTCCTTTCCAAATATAAGTACTATGTGTAGAAAAATAGTCACGTTCTCAAAAGGTAGACGAGCCAAAACTAGGCTGCGGAAAACTACAGTATGTTTCGGATAATCGCAATGCCTCGGTTGCACGGCAAAAATTGCAATTAACCGAAATTGCGTTTAACCAAAAATGCTCTTCCCTCTGATTTTGAACGGGCTGGGGACCGTCACAATGCTAATTGCACTATGGCCTCATTAAAACGTTTTTAGTTTGTTTGGTTTTGTTGTGTTTTTTTTTAATGTACTACATGTATTATAGTTTAATTCGACTTGAAAAAGGATGTGAGCACAGTTTTCTTACTGGACTTTGCTAAGTTCTGGTAAACAATGTCCTCCGCCTAGGAAGATATTAGCGCTCAGGACTTTGAAATTCCAATTTGTGGCTTTTGCACAACATTTAACTGAAATTTTGACCCGAGTTCGCCAGCAGGGCATTGCGATTAACCGAAATTTCCGAAATCACACTTGCAAAAAATTGCGATTATCAGGTTGAAATATATAGTGAAAAATCTGTTTCACAGGGAAGATTGCAATAAACCGAAAATTGCGTTTATCCGAATTGCGATTATCCGAAATATACTGTATGTCAGATGAAAGACTTCAGTCGTTGATAACGATCTCAAATGAAAGGGAGAAGCTAAACGACCTTGATCTAAATGTCATCATCAATAATTTTGCCAAGAAAGGAAATATTAGGATTCGGGTACGTTAACTGAATATTGTAAATAGTGACTTTTTAAAATTGTATGGAATATAGGGATATGTACATTGTACATAACAAAATTAAGTGAAATATATGTGGGTTTTTTTCAATTGAAATTCATTGCTTGAGGAACTTGAAAGCGCCGACTTCTTTAAATGTAAGAAGCACACTATTTTTTCCCATGTGTAAATAGAAAGAATATTATGGGTATAAATAGTCTTTTGCTTACTTTTTGAATAGAAAACAATGGTAGAAAAAACCTCGGCAAATCATTAAGGTTTACCGATAATCCAAAATCCTGGCTCCGTCCTTCATCTTAACCAATATTATTTGGACTAGCTCCTTCTAATTTTAAAGAAAGAACTTATTTTCCTATCTTCTGTTGATAAAGGAAGGAGCAAGTATTTGAGTATTGATGAGATTTAACTTCTTTGGGTCTCTTCATAAAATTGTATCTGTTCTAAACAGTGATTTTTCTGTTTGAACCTTTATTAATTTATCCATAGTTTATGTAAATTAAAACATGAGTATAAAAGTCTTATCACACTTTACTGCTGTTATCCATAACTCGTTTCTTGTAAATTTCAGTAATACAATGTGACTTTGTTGAGGAATAACAAATACATCCAGTGTCTTAAACAGACGTTTGGACTTTGATAGAGAATATTAAGTAACTTATCATACCAGTTCTACTTAGCCTCCCGTGGATTCTTCAGATACGCGACAGTGTGAGAATCGAAACTGGGTCAAAAACAGAAGAAATATAAGTACTATATAAATGTCACTTGCTTTTGCTTAATGAAATGTGTCTCAATATAAAGACAAGATTGTCACAATACGACAAAAATGATAAATGTTAGATTGTTAATTTACAATCAACGGTATGGAAGTAAACTCTCTTTTCTTTAATATCAAAGCAGCAGACAACCATATCCTTAGAAAATAGAGTTTATAAACAAGTTTTATGTCAGTTCTTTTCCTAGATATGCAGTATCCTCTACTTGTTCTTTCTCTTCGTACACTTTTAATATCAAGAGCTAAAGAAAACAGTTCAAAGCGTTTTAAATATAATATTTTCAGTGCTCACTGAAAACCAGTTGGGTTTTTTTTAACCTTATTGTCTCCCTCATGCAAATGACTGCTTCTTATCATGCCAAGTCGTTGTATTGTTCTTGAGGCAATTAGATGGTTGTGATTCACAAAACTCTTCTGGAGACGTAGAGGACTCTCTTTTTGTGGAGAGAAGTCACAAAAACTCCATGTACAAAAGAAATCTTGTTTCAAGTAAAATGCGAAAATTACTGGCAGAAGCCCGATTTTTGTCCACCATAAATACACTCATTACCTCCATCAAGGTGGTTATGTTTGCGTCTTGTTTGTTTGTCTGTTTATGTGCAGAATAACTCCAACAGTTATGAACGGATTCTAATCAAATTTTTAGGAAATGTTGATCGTTGCACAAGGAGGAATTAATTAAATTTTGGTGTTGACCACGATTACCATCTGGATTTTGTTTGAATGTGTGGAGGATTGCAGTCTGTGCAGAATAACGATGCAAACAACGCCACAGACCAATGGACCTATGTGGACATAAGAGATAACACAGTATTCGGCAACCAAGGGTGTTGTGCCTTAGTTGGTTAAACCGTCTGTCTAGTAAACAAGAGATCCTGGGTTCGAATGTGGATGATTCTTTTTTTTTCATAAGATGTTTCTGTGTCCCCAAACGTACCATCAGAAGAAGAACTAGATTTCAAAAAATTTGAATTTTTTTTTTTCAATTTTTTTTCAGTTGTTTTTTCAAAGTAAAGAACTACAGAAATCACTGTGTCAAGAGAAAATTACATACGGTAAATAAAAAATATGAAGTGAGCCCCCCAAAAGGGCATATATATTAAAATAAAACAACAGACAAAAGCACAACACAACGCCCCCATGAACGGAGATCCATCCATACATCATCGAATTGTCAGTTTAATGCTATCCCAACAAAGATCTCACTGGGCCAGGCACGCTGAATCGACAGATGGAATAACGTGACGCATAAGCTACGTCAATTCATAGCAACCCCAACGTCAAAGCCTCAAGGTCATGACCTTAAACGAAGAAACTGGGTCCAACTCAATTGCCTCCGCTCGGGCTTTGGCCGTAACGCCTTCTTCCTGCATAAGATTGGTCTCAGCAATAAACCATACTTTATTTGTGGCGATGTACAAACTCCTTAACACATTCTTGGATGCCCCGTGATAGGGATTACAGGAGACATGACAAGACTTGATGAAGAATACCGTAACTGGCTTGACAAGAATGTCCTTGTAGTTTTTCTGCCTTCAAACGGATATATATAAGATCTCTCGGCTTGTAGTAGAGTGAAATTTGTAAACAAATTAGCAGCTGACAGAAATAAAGACACTCCTTCAGTTTATGTTGCACCAACTCAAACAAAATCCAGATGGCAATCTGGATTAACACCAAAATTAAAACGGCCCTTCCTTGTGCTACCACAAATATTTCATGACCATTTCAGTCAAATTCATTCATAACTTTAAAAGTTATTTTTCACGCAAACGGTTAAACGCAGGCGAAAATATAACCTTGGAAGAAAGAAAGAAAGGGTGCAGCTGAAACAGATGTTAATTAAAGCCTGCTTTGATTTGATTTGTGAACAAACATCTATTGTTTGTAATTTTGTTAAACACCTGTTTTTATGCTAATGGAATACACTTCAGAGTACTGATGGATGGAAGGAAATGAAAACTCTTTGAACAAAAGTTTCCAAAAACGCGAAATGAAATTGTGTACAAAAATCAATATTTTGTATCAGTGACGGACATCTGCGATCAATTTATTCTACTTATCAGTTTTATAAGCAAATGTTATTTATTTAGAACGTTCTATTTAAAAGAAATAAGTGTATAGTAATTGTAAATAGGTACATGACACCAGTAGAGATAAAAATGAAAAAGAGAAGCACAGAAAGTTAAAACATGAGGAGAAAAAAGAATTTCTATATTTTCTCAAGACTGCTCCAGTGTGTTTACATTGCCTCTTCTAAGTAGCTTTAAACAAAATTTATTTGGGAGAACTCACGTTCCCTTAAAACTGGTAGATAATTGTAGTTCTGTCTCTTAACTGTTAAAACATTTTTTGTGAAAATCTATTTTTATAACCAAAAAGTTACTACATCGGTTAAAATCTCTGTCACTGTTTGGTAAATTTCTCAAAAGAATTTCAGATTTGATCCCGGGAATACCATCAACACAAATCACAAAAGTAATCTATTTTTATAACTAAAAAATTTACTACATTCACTCTATTCATCTGTCTAATGGAGAGGTTAAAATATCTGTCACTGTTTGGTTGAATTTCTCAAAAGAATTTCAGATTTGATCCCGGGAATACCATCAACACAAATCACAAAAGTAATCTATTTTTATAACTAAAAAATTTACTACATTCACTCTATTAATCTGTCTAATGGAGAGGTTAAAATATCTGTCACTGTTTGGTTGAATTTCTCAAAAGTATTTCAGAATTGATCCCGGGAACACCATCAACACAAATCACGAAAGTAAATTCTGTCACACAACAAATTACACTCTGAAGACTTGGTTGATTGCGACCTTTCTTCGACTTGTTGCAGCCAGAGGTTTACTTATGATGTCTTTGTTTTAGCTAGTCTTACAATGAACGATTACAGCAAACCGTTACAAGCAATCTTATCCTCCACCCTCATCACTGCCAAATGCAAATACTCTCCCACTCTCTTCTGGATTAATGATTTCCATTGCTGATCACGTGAGTAATTATTGCGTAATTTTTTTCATTCTCAGAAAGCCATTTCAAAGTTGTTTGTGCTCACCGTCGCATCCGCGCTTTTTCAAACTTTGGCAAACAAAACTTATATGAATACGAACATTTCAATAACATATAAGTTGAAAGTAGTCACTTAGCATTCTGTATCCTCTAAAAGGAGGAAACACTGCATCATTTCATTCTTACTGAGTTTCTCTAGACTGAGATAAGCAGCTCTTAGTATTTCAATTGTTTCTTTTGCATCTATCACGATAAAATGACATAGTACAACAGTGTGAACAAATGTTTCATTTAGTTTAGACTTGGTGGAAACACTGAACTGCTCAGTTAGACAGAGAAAGAATAGAACGTAAAGCTACTTGTGAAAAACGGCTGATTTTTTAAATATTTACGAGCAAGGATTCTGTCCTGAAGGTTCAATTCCATAGTCATATTTCCTTCCAGCTGTGTAAAATCTCTTAGGTGGCAAAATTAACAGTTGATATGCTGCTGAGTTTTGTATTTAAGTGTCATAAACTACAGTAGAAATATTTCACTTTTGTTGGCTGCACAGGAGATTGACAACACAGAATAAAAGCAGAAAGTTTAATCAACACTGCAAGATAAATGTCTAAAATTTTCCAGAATAACAGCCTCTTTACATTTATTTACTCATAAGCAGTGATGGATAATAACAGACATAATAACAAAAAGGACGCTAAAAAAAGGATAAAATCCAAAATCATACTCAACTTATCAATCAATAAGTAGTAACGCTGATTGGTTTGGGAAACAGGACAGGAGCCAAGGTTAAAAAAATAAAATTCAACCTATTTGATTAACTGGCATAGTTTTTTAATGATCAAGAACCATACAAGGCAAAAAGCTACTAAATGTAAAAAGATGTGAAACAAAAAGACAAAAAACCCCAAAGATTAGTTCAAGCGATAAGAGTTTACCCGAGGCTTAAAAACATTTAAGTCATGATGGAGGAAAGCACTCAGAAGCCAAAGAGTTCCACTGTTCTCTCACGGTTCCACAGTCACCTCACGCCTTCACGCTTATCTCACGGTTACACATCTATAGAATGTTCCTGAGTCGTTTTAAAATGGACAAAAAATGCATAAACCATATGATGATTGCTGTATCTTGCCAGATGACTACCTTCATCTCGAGTTCTCTCCATCTCCCCCCAAATGCCATTTGAGGTGACTTTGCAGCCCTGCTGTAAATTTGCACACTTTGAAGCAGATGTGACATGTAAATTGAGTGATTTCCACTTGGTTTACTTCTGGAGGAAGAAGAATCTTCTAATGAACAGCCATGTGTCTTTTCAAACCCACAGTGGACTTACACACCTTGCTACATATTACACAGGTTGTTTGGACAAACCTAGCAGGTACCAAGTTAACACAATCACGAGTTCGGTGTGACAAAAAGTGGTTGACAGACCCAGCTTTTGACAGAAGTACTCACTCACAAGTGTCGCATTTCCAGTTCTGTGTGTCATGATCAAGGCCATTAGCTAAACCTTTGCAAAGGTCTCGCTTCAGATTTCTGCGGGTCTGCTTCCTTTTCTTCAGACCATTACATCTTATAGATACAAGCTTCCACCACTCTGGCCTCAGCAGAGTGAGTTCTTCCCACTTATCAATGTAGATTTGTGAGTCTTCCAAATATTTCTTTGTACAATCCTTGAACCACTTGCTAGACTTACATTGAGGGCGCTTGCTGTTTCTCAGCTCCCCGTAAAAAGGTTGTTTTGGCAGCCTACAATCTTTCATTTGGGCCACCTGGCCTACCCAACGCATGTGAGTCCTGATTCCATGAGTCTCAATACTAGAGCAGCATGCTCTCACAAGAATCTCATTGTTGGGTACTTGTGCTTGCCATTTGATGCTTCAGATACGTCTTAAGCATTTTTGTTGAAATCATTCAACCCGTTTAATAGGCATTTGATGCAATGCCCATATCTCCGATGAATGATGAATTCACAAGTGTGGTTAGCACACATGTCTTGTAATAGCAGATCTTTACCTTGTTTGTGATACTAAGATCAGACCACACTCTCTTCTCAAACTTTCCAAAAGCTACAACAGCCTTCTGAAATCGCCTGTGGATGTTAGTATCAAGAAAGCCATCCGTTGACAAAGCACTGTCGAGGTAGACAAACGAATCAACTACTTCTAGCTGAGCACCATTAACCATGATGCTTGGTTCCAAGTATGGCTTTCCTAGTGCAGAAGTGAACATCACCCGCATACGCCAGAATACTGGCATGGCACCCAGATTGATTGATTGAATACATATATTGTTCAACTTCCCATTGTGATGTTATAGCTGTCCAGACAACATAGTTCACCCAGCTACTGTTGTATCCGACTGTCCTAAAAAGGCTAAATTGAATTTTGATTGAAAAATTGGTCTGTTTTAACATCTTTAGCTTTTCCTATAATCTCGTGTCTACTATTATCAAAATACTTTTGTGCTCGATAACTACGAAAATATTTGCAGAAAAAAACCAACTTTTTTCATAGTCAATTTTGCATATTCTCAAGTATAATTACAAAATATTTTTAATGACTTAAAACTTGCAAAGCTATATCTGTTTCTATATCTATGTCTATGTCTATATCTGTATCTATATCTATATCTATATCTATATCTACATCTATATCTACATCTACATCTATATCTACATCTACATCTATATCTACATCTGCATCTATATCTACATCTATATTTACATCTACATCTATATCTACATCTATATCTACATCTA
>RDPX01000029.1:1638359-1682567 GCA_003991215.1 Morbakka virulenta | reverse complement strand
ATCTACATCTACATCTATATCTATATCTACATCTACATCTACATCTATATCTATATCTATATCCACATCTACATCTACATCTATATCTATATCTATATCTATATCTACATCTACATCTACATCTACATCTATATCTATATCTATATCTATATCCATATCTATATCTATATCCATATCTATATCCATATCTATATCTATATCTATATCTATATCTATATCTATGTCTACATCTATGCCTACATCAATATCTATCTATCCATCCATCTGTCTGTTAGCATAGTTAGCACGTATTAAATAAAAGACCGCGATTTAATCATATGTTCTCGGTGTCTGTTACATGAACATTCGATACTGTTTACCGGATTCTTATTTTTTGTTACCTGACTGAGCACTCAGGCATTTTGTATGATGGAGTTGCAGTTGATATGTGAATTCCGAATCCAGCTCATTCCACGGCAAATTATTTCCATCTTTGCAGCAAAAAACATATGTTATTAGGGGAGTAGATCAAATATCAGTAAATATTCAAGTGTTCTGATTTTCGCGGGTATAAATTGTCACGGTTTTCGCTGATTTCGTCCGAATTCGCGAAATTAAGTACCTGCGAAATATTCTTCGAAATATTTAATAATAATAGTTGGTACTTTTGTGAAATTGCCCTACTAGGTAGGGCAATTTTACCCTTCTTTCTGTTCTCATTGGACAAATAACCCCAACAGTTTATAAACTTTCTCTGTCTAACTAAAAACAGAAAAAAATGTTTTTCATTAAAACAAATTCCTTCAATAACTTGGTAGACAGAAAAGGTTCCATAGTCATTTTCAGGACAAGCTTGAAATTTTTCATGGGGAAAAAAATGGATTTTATGAATGCATACAATGTACTTTTTGAAGACTTTTATATTCCTTACAGAGAAGTGGGATTCAACTTTACGTCAGCTCAAAGCAATGAGCATAATTCTCTGCAATTAATTTCCACTAAAACAAAACGACCTGTTGATTTCAAAGCTATCACTCATCAGGTGGTCTTTGAGCATTGTGGTCTCAGAGACTTGTATCCAAGGGCTCATCACAAATAAAGCTCTTCAAATAAGTGAGCTTACATGTGGTGAATATTAAAAAGTGAACACAAAAGCGTTTTTAAATACAATTAAATGGATTTTGCATTGACGCATTTGTCATCCACAGAAAATCATACGATGAAGAACAAAACGTGTCACTTCTGTAAGTCAAACAAATTTATCTTATTAATAAATTTGTGACAGCAAGCAATTGTAATGGAAACTATGTATTAATATTGTTATTATTATTATTGTCATTATTATTATTATATTATAATAATAATTATTATTATATTATAATAATAATTATTATTATATTATTATAATAATTATTATTATATTATAATAGTTATTATTATTATATTATAATAATAATTATTATTATATTATAATAGTTATTATTATTATATTATAATAATAATAATTATTATTATTATCATTCTTATTTATATTTCATATTTTTCTTTAATCAGTTACGATCGAGGTTTATTTTGAAAAGAAGAGAGTAAAGAAACGAATCAACCAAAATAAGTTTGTTTACATAAACATATTAGCAGTGCATAAAAATATCCTCTCAGTGGAAGGTAAGTATGATAAATAATTTTACCAGAAAGTACTAATACCCTATCCCTCCCCAGCTACGTAAGTGTTACCCACAAAATTGCTACTTGTATCAGACCAACGTAAGACACTGATAGAACAAAAAAAAATTAATTTAATAAAATAAAATTTAAGAAAAAACACACACAAGAAAAAAATGAGAAGAATGGTAGATTATTTTGAAAGTTTTCTTTTCTATATTTCATATAAATAGATGAATAAAACCTCCGAAAAACAATATGGCGATTAGTCATTTGCGTCATTCAGGTAAAATTTATAAAAATGCTTGTCCTTAATGTGTGTTATGCTATTTTATTATGTCCGTGCTTTATTTAATCCCTGATCTCCAATATATACTATCTATTCTATGCTTTATTTCATCGCCAATCTCTGTTATGCACTGCCTACTTACGATAATGAGCTTTGCCGTCAACATCTGGTCAACTAGATGTACAATTGCCAAAATACCCCACGATCATTTGTCAATGTCAATATGCGAAGGCGCTTAGTGCTATGGTTTGCTTTAGATGACCCGATCAATTGGCGCCTACTGCATCTCCAGCAAAACTTGTAGCCACTATGTAATTATTAAAATGATAAGCAAAAAACCAAAGTTGTCTGGTATGTAGTAAGGTATGTAATATACAATATTTACCTTTCTGGCTGAGTCAAAGGTTGTATAATGACCTTAACCAAATTAAGAAATCGAAGCTTGAAGGGCATCTAAAACCATGTTAGCATGAGATGTCAATAATGAGCTCACGTTGAAACGACAGGGAAAAAAACAGTTAAAGTACTGAGATTTATTAAAAAGATCATTGTAATACTATACAGTTAAAAACAATAATTGCTTATGAGAATGAACTTATTCATAAGCTCAAGCACAGAGCCTGCCAACCTTTACAAGGTCGTGACCCCTAATTCAAAATTAGAAAGGATCGGTAGCTCTCTAGTCTCCAAAGAAAAACAAAAATTAAATAAAATAAAATAAAATAATTTAAAAAATTTGGTAACACTGGTACTATAGTATATGATACATAAATAAAATAATTTTAACAAGTCAATTTTTTTAAATTTTTGCTAAATATTTTAACATTACCAATTACTAATTATGTTAGTGTGATGGCTGCTGTTGAACTTTCTCAAACAATAAAGTAATATAAGCTCGGTCTGGTTTGAAATGTGTGAATCGCATATCGCCATGAACTTTCAAGGCTTTTCTTTTTTTTTGTTTTTATTTATACTCGTGCTGAAAAGTCTGATTCACCAGTGTATGTTGTAGCAAATGGTACAAGGATTTTTGCTCTGAATAATCCCGTCTTTTTTAGACTATGAACATTTTGACCCAAAATTGAGTCAGGCTTGTTTCTAGAAATAGAGCGAGGGCAGAGGAATCATTTTTCAGGTTAATAAAGCCCTCTTTTCATTAACTTATACCCTTAATAGGAATTCCAGAAGAGAAAGGATTGTTCATAAAACACGATCGGGACGTCAAAAAAGGCATTATTTGGACACTTCAGTTTTCAGGTTTGTGAGATAATGTACAAGGTTCGTCCTGAACTAGTTATTTGCAGAAGAATAGTTTTGTTGTAAAACAGAAACCCTGTTAAATTATGAAAAAGTTCCACTATTTCTTTTGGTAATTCAGAGATCAAGTTTTTCTGTTAATGCATTCATGGCTTCGTTGAATTTGGTAATACTTGTGTTGAATTCTTGAAGTTTCAAATTTACGATGTTTATTTGGTCAAATATATCAGCCAGATAATTAAGCCTCAAACACCAAATTCATCATTAGATTTTTTCTTAAGTCCCTTTTTCTTATGAGTATCAAGAAATAATATTTTTTTCTGTTGGTCCAAACACCCGACAAAGAAGGGCTTTCTTAAGAACCGCCTGATTTGTGTGTAGTAAAGCGGTTTTTCGCGTTCTGATCCCATTCCATGGCAGGGCACTCAGTTTCATATAGCTCACAATTTTTATCACAGAATCCAGAATATCTTGAAACAAAGGACAAAGAGTATTGTTAGCCAGCGTATACCTGTGCATCTTACAGAGTAAGAGGATTACCTCGGAAGATTTTTCTTTGAATTCCTCTTTGTCTTGGCTTTTCGTAGATTTTTGCAAGTCGGAGCAAAATAGAAACCTACCCTTTATGTCTGGATGGGTAAGTATCTTGAATAAATCCAACAACTGAGAACATGAGGTCACGTCAGTACTGCCTTAAAAGATGTAGCGAATACCGGATATTTTTTAATTTCCGAAATGACAGTAGCCTTAACATGCTCAGAAATGCGAACTTTTCTGTTCTTTTCAGTGTTGATTTGAGACGGAATCTGTTCAGTCTCTTTGATCAATATTTCACCTTGAAGACAACATATTCCTTTTTGATGGACGTTTTATCAAAACTCCAAAAATATTGTGAGCCTTTTTCTGCTTAGAAATGTCTAGGTATATTTCAAAAGAAGTATGAAGTAGATACTTGTTATTCTTGAAAAAGACTCCTGTTAGTTGCCAATCTTTCCTTTTCCAATTTAACTCTAGTGTTGTAAGATGAGAAAGTTAATGCGTTGTTTTTATACTGTCTACAGTGAGGGTTATTACAAGTGGTATAAGTGACAGTAGGCCAGAGGCAACCTCTTTGATTACAAACAAGATAGTAGGACTGTAATCACTTTTACATTGAGATTGCTGTACCACCAACACATCTATGGCTTCCTCTGAGTCCATGAACTTCAGAATTTTCAACATCTACGACCACACAACTATAATATCAGTATCAAACTTCTACAAGTAACATGTCTTCACCACAACTCCATTTGGACGATCTAGCAAGCCATGTTTGCTTACAGTTTTCCTTTACGTTTGATCTCGTGCTGGGTTATAAAAGATCGTATGTCTTAGAAGGAAAGGACATTTTTCATAAAAAGTTGTTCTTTGAAATGGTGATCTTACATTCTGTCTTTATTGCAGTTCATTCTTCGCTTATTAGACACACTCGACATGGCATCACCTTAATTGTTTCCGGCTGTTCTGGCGATACCATTGCCATACCAGCTCTTATCGTACAATTTACCATGAAAAATCCATATTGTTCACTCAAAAAATCTTATGTTATTTTACCTTGATGCACAATTTTCTGGGAAGCCTGATTTGCTAAGACAAGATCCTGTTCTCACAAAACACTTCGATGTTAAAAAGTGGCATAAAAAATGTATTTATTTTACTTAGAAGACCAAAAGAAATTCCTGGTATCTTCTCAGGTAAGATTTTACAAGTTACACATTACCCTATTTGTAAATGTTGTACTCAGCTTCATTTTTTTCTTTCTGTCTGTCTTTCCTTCACAGTTCCAAAAATTTCATGGCTTTATGGCTTGTATGGTTAATTATAAAAATTGAAAAAATTAAAAAAAAAGAATGTTATTTGTTTTTGCTCTGAAATTGTATACCTCCCTAATCAACCTATCATTATAAATGCTTTCACGCTTTACATTTTCGAAAAAAATAACTCAAGATTTTTAGAACCATCTGTACCATTGTTCGTTGTCCCCACCATTAATGGCTTTTTTCAGGTTGATGCAAGGTTTATCAATAAAGTAATTATAATGTAGATCAACGGTTCTTTTCTAGCTTTGCTCTTTCATATTTGTTATATTCTTATCACACTTAATTTAGAACAGATTGTTAAGGAGTGTTACATATGTGAACGTTTGGTTATGCTTAGCCGTACAAGGGACAAACTTACCAACGTTTAGTATGACATAGATTATGAATTATATTCAGAAATACTTAAATAATTAATAATTCTTTTCTAGCTTTGCTCTTTCATATTTGTTATATTCTTATCACACTTAATTTAGAACAGATTGTTAAGGAGTGTTACATATGTGAACGTTTGGTTATGCTTAGCCGTACATGGGACAAACTGGCCAACGTTTAGTATGACATAGATTATGAATTATATTCAGAAATACTTAAATAATTAATCAGAGAAGCAAGTCACAGGATATACATTTTACATCTGTTGAACATAGCGACTTACATTTAACAGATTTTATAAGTTTGAGATCCCTAATCAGTTTAGCAAATGTACCCAGGTTGCTTCATTTATATTAAAATGTCTCAACCACAAATAAATGTCAGAAAAGTCAAGCATCTAATGTCCCTCTTTTAACTTACAGGTATGGATTTAAAGAAACTTTTCAAATGATCTTTATCCACTGAATCTGGTAATCAGAGGAGACAAGAGTCTTAGGATAGAATCTTATGCTCCTAAAGCGAAAAGTCAAGTACAGTAGTGGGTAAGTGATTAAATGGGTAAGCGGGTAAGCGACTCAACGTTCGAATCCCAGCCACGTTCATGTGTGCCTTACTTCTTTCTCCGTTTTAAGTGGAACACTACTGAGTTTCTAGATGCTTTCGGAGAGAGCGTTGGTAGAGGAAAGATATCACTGAAATAAAGAGATTAAAGAAAAGTACGAAGAAAAATATTTACTTCAGTTAAAAGGTTTAATCTGCATTACATCCTATTTCCCAACAAATGGTAAAAAAACGACACGGAAAACGCCGCTGTCACAAGCCCATTATGTATGTCATAGAACCCAGAGGGATCCGTGAAAGCAATGTGAGGGAGTACAACGACAAGAAAACGAAAAAATAAATCGACTTCAGTATGTTGGGAAATAAAACGGCAGTTATATGTAACGTGGAATAGCTTATCTTTTAGATAAGATTTGTAGACAAGATGCAACCAGGGTAGACTTTCTCACGTTGGTACCTTTATACTAATTAAATGGTAAATGTCCTTCGAATGCGGTAGTTGGTGAATACAAAATACAAAAAGGAAGTGTTGATATGGAAAATTTTGTGGCGCAAGAAAATGATTGTTGTGCTACAATGGTGGGAAAATGGACGGAGTTTAAGCCAAAGTTCATGAAAATTACTCTAAAGCAGCTTTTGTTCACCGTACTTCTCACATATCAAATCTTCTTGTGATCGACCTCAACAAGATATTAGAAATAGAATAATTAACACGTCATAGGTCGTAAGCTTTTACTGACTGCTTTATCAAGTCATGAGTCGTAAACCATTTCTGCTCAGAAAACGCTTACGACTTACGACATGATGAATGTCCTACAAAAGATTAAAAGACACGCGTATATCAATATTTTCACTTGTCTCTTTTAACTCCCATGGAAGAATTTTATCGTATTTTTTACCACATCCATTTTATTTCCCTTTCCTGATACCTTTCTTAAAAATTCTTGATTTTATGGACACAGTGAAACCCGTTGATGTTAGTAATTCAATCAATCTAGGAATACTTCTATTGTAACTTCGTAAATCAATACTCGAAACTCATAAGTCATCTCTCAAGAAATATTTACAGCTTCACCACAGGATATCTTAACAATACATTATCCAATGGATTAAATGTTATAAAATGGGTTGTTATTTGAATTATTTTATTACTATTCTAATTCTCATTATTATTATGATAATAATGATTATTATTATTTATAATTTTTATAAATATTAATAAATTAACCACAATAATAATAATAGAAATTACAATAGTAATAAAACTAATAAAAAAGACTAATAAAATTTGATAGCGTTTAATCAATTCGATAATATATTGTATTGTTATTAATTATTATAATTATTATCAGCAGCAGTAGCAGCAGCAGCAGTAGTAGTAGTATTCATTATAGATTTGGCAAATATTTATGCAGGATAACCTTTCAGTACTTAATACTGCTGTCATGAAGCTCCTGTTATAAAAATATAAAGGAAAATGCAATAAAATAGTAAGTACTCTTCCCAGAGTTATGTGACGAAGAGCAAACCCTCGTTCATCTTATCAGAGGGTGTAAAACTGCACTGTAAGAGATAAGATAAAATTGAAGGCATGATTCAGTATTACTTGACATTTGTTGTTGTTGTTGTTGTTGTTGTTGTTGTTGACATTCACAAACCAATGAAATCACAAGGATGAGAGTCTTTGTGGATACAGACAGTTACCCAAACTCATCAGTCATAAATAGCGAAAAACAAATATCTGACTTTGACATGGTTAAAGGTGATAATTTGTTATTGTTAGAAATTACTGTTTGCCTTGAAACAAACATTAAGTAAAATTTTGAACGTAAAGCGAAACGCTACAAAGAGTTACATTTTAATTTATCACGAAAGTGACAAGGTTTATAATGTTAATTTGCACTTTGTTGCAATTGATGTAATTGGTAATAATAATAATCATCATCATCATGTGCCATCTTCGTATCGCTGGTTGGCCACCATGGTTCTCCATCTTATTCGATTCACCGCTGCTCTCTTCGCTTCCTCGTACGTCTTGTTGCACTCCTCTCTTGGATGTCATCAGTCCACTTCCTACGTTGTCGTCCTCTTGATCTTTTTCCTTCTATTGCGCCCTCTAAGATAACATTGGGTAGTTTACCTCCACTGCCACGGAGTAAATGGCCAGCGTATCTCATTTTCTTTTTCATGAGGTCCTTCACCAACTTTGTTTTCACATTAGCTCTATGTAATACCTCAGTGTTGGGTACTTTATCTTTCCAACTGATTTTTAACATTCTTCTCAGACACCATATTTCAAAAGACTGTAGCTTCTTCTTATTGCTGTTTGTAAATTTCTAGGCTTCACTACCATAAGCAACAACTGAGAAGACGTAGCATCGTAGTAACCTTATTTTCAGATGCATGCTGAGGTTACGTCTGAGAAATTCTTTACAATCCCAGATAATAATAGCTTAACTTAAATGAAAAGCTTTGATCAAATTAATGAAACCATACATTTTTTTAATGAACAGTATAATAAACATATGTATAAAAACAACCTTTTTCATATTTTGTATCCGTAATAAAGNTTGGCCACCATGGTTCTCCATCTTATTCGATTCTCCGCTGCTCTCTTCGCTTCCTCGTACGTCCTTGTTGCACTCCACTCTTTGATGTCATCAGTCCACTTCCTACGTTGTCGTCCTCTTGATCTTTTCCCTTCTATTGCGCCCTCCAAGATGACATTGGGTAGGTTACCTCCACTGCCACGGAGTAAATGGCCAGCGTATCTCATTTTCTTTTTCATGAGGTCCTTCACCAACTTTGTTTTCACATTAGCTCTATGTAATACCTCAGTGTTGGGTACTTTATCTTTCCAACTGATTTTTAACATTCTTCTCAGACACCATATTTCAAAAGACTGTAGCTTCTTCTTATTGCTGTTTGTAAATTTCTAGGCTTCACTACCATAAGCAACAACTGAGAAGACGTAGCATCGTAGTAACCTTATTTTCAGATGCATGCTGAGGTTACGTCTGAGAAATTCTTTACAATCCCAGATAATAATAGCTTAACTTAAATGAAAAGCTTTGATCAAATTAATGAAACCATACATTTTTTTAATGAACAGTATAATAAACATATGTATAAAAACAACCTTTTTCATATTTTGTATCCGTAATAAAGAATAACAGAATTCAGAATTTTTAAGCTGATAAAAAATGCTACAGATGTATTGAATAATATGCCCAATTCGGAGAGTATCACTGTAAGAGAAGATAATAAATATGTAAATGTTTGGTTTTAAAATTAAAAACCATGTGAAATTTTTTATTATTGTGTGTCACGTTTTTGAAATCGTTCCTTTGGATCCATTGAGCTTTTTGGTCATTCTTGTGACAATCAAAAATGTAAAGTTTTTAGAGTCTTGAAATTGAATTATAATAGTTGGAAAATAAAAGTTGAAAAAATTGCTATTTGTATCATCATTATCATCATCAGTATCATAATTATCATCATCAGTATCATTTTTATTATCATCAATATATTTCCAAGGGTTTTAACTCCATACATTAAAACAGCATTATACTGCTATCTATTTGGAATATTATCTAAAACTGAACATTCAACTTTCAAGAAAAATATGCCAAAAAAAACCTGTAACATTTGCCACCCTATTGACATTTACTTTCTCCTACTTAAAAAATAATCCTTAAACTAAAGACTACGTAATGCTATCAGTACTACGTCAAGGTAGTTATCGAAGTTCGTTCTCTCTAGTATATGTATATATCTGTAATAAGGGTAGATCTCTTTTCTAGAAATACTATGTCAGAAAATCGTGTTTTTATTTAAATATATTGCTTGATGTTGCTTTTTATCAAACTATATGCTCCTTCGATACCCATTACTTAAGCTGACTTCACACACATACATGTGCAAAGAATACCTATTTCCTGGTTACAGGAAGCAAACATAAGGTATTTCAAATATTCCTTTTATTCGATTTCCAATGTGTTTAACATGTCGGAAGAGTTGTACATTTATGACAATAATGTTCAAAAGAAGAAATTCTTGATCTGCAATTTTACTAATTTTTTATCAGTTATTGGACATAAAATACATACACTACTGTTGAAAATGTATAAATCTGAATTATTTATTTATTTATTTAGAAAGAATTTTTTGTTTTCATGGAGCAAATGTTGACAACAAGCTGGCGTGTGAAGTTCGCTCAGTTACATTGTCAGTCAAAATTTTTATACGAGTAAAGTCATTTTGTATCTTTCAGTTTCAATCTCTCCTCCAAACTTTTATTTTATTGTTCATCTTTCATGTACTTAAGTCAGGACCCAATGGAAAGCAAAAATTTTATTGTACATAGGGTACAGATATTTTAATGGCCTATCCTGTATAAGTATTCAATAGTATATAAATAAAATTATGTTTCGTTCATATTTTGGCAATGATCACAGTGCTATTGCTCTGGGAGCTAAAATGTGGGATTGTACTGAAAAGAAACATTATTGGATTAACTGTTTAACATGGATGATTTATATTTTTATATGAATATCATCTTTTTTTAAAGTTCTATAACTGAGACTAACAATTAAGTCGTACACAAAGCTCATCTTCCCTTCATTCTTTTCGGAAATACTGTGCGTTTCGTGGAGGTAAAATTACTGACTGATATTTGTATTTGCCTAACAGTTCCTAAGTAACTTTTCTCACTTTGTTCCTCAAGCTGTGGTCTTCCTCATTTTCTTTTTGTATTTTATTGGTTTTACCATATAAATATCATTTTCCTTCATTCCCAATAACCATTTGCTTTTTCTTCTTTTTCTCCATCTTTTTCTTCTACTTTTTCTTGAATCCTCTTTCCGTTAGGTAATGCCAAATTCTTCTTAAGGGATTACAATATATTACGGGATGTTTAAAAGTGTTAATACCTTTAATGAGTCACTAATTAAGAAAGCAGTACAATCATAATTGATACCTTTAGTACTTCTTTGAAAATGTATGTTTCCGTTTGAGACCTTTGAATGTAAATTGATGGAATAAACAGAAGAAAAGAGATGTGTTTTGGAGTTGTTGATGTTGTGATCAAAGTTTAGAAAAGAAAGATGAACTATTCACTTGTCATTATGGTTGCAATATAAAAGAAGGGTCATTAGTCTCATACAAACAACAAACAATATATCAGGCACTAAAAATGATTTGTATTATTAAGTAAGGTGCCATTGTTTTCAAGATTTGTGAAAAGAATCCACAAAGTTTTAATTACAGCCTAAATAGACTGAATTGTTTTCTTATGAAAAAGAAAATTAATGAAACTTATAAGCTGTACCGAGCTAAATTGATCCATTCATTAGAATGGAACAATTTTAGTGATAGTTTGCTTATCAATGACTATAGATTGACATTTGTTAAGTCTTACCTTGGTTAACATTTCTCTTTGGCTCATTCTATCAAAGATCCTTTAGCTTCTAATGACTTATGACACCTCTTTAGATCAGGATTCTCTTTTTTTCGGCTTACTTTGACGAAAAAAGCGAAAGTTTTCGTTTTGGCGAGTTTATTATTCATCAAGTAGGTTAATTCTTTTATTCTAGTAGAATAGGGCTGTCTGATGAGAAATGTGCTATTTGGCAGGATCTCGCTTATAATCCTATCAAATTTGTTTCAGACAGATGTAATCAAGAATGTCATCTTCTAACCTATATTCTTTATTGTATATTTCCTGTTTATATTATTTGAACATAAATCAATAGGGTGTAAACGTCAAAGAACAATTTTAATGACTGCAAATTCTGTAATAAACTGTACTTTCTTTCACAACATTTAATGTTGTGTTTATTTTAGTGGGTTCTTCAATTAATTGAGTGAACTGAATGTATTTATTAATTCTTTTAATGCTATTCCTTTTGACCACATGACGTCTTCCCTTTCCACAAACACCCATCTACAACTGCACTGTTTAACTAACTTACTTACTTACTTACTTCAGCCTGGAGGTTGTAAGTCAAACCTCCCGACCACATCTCTTCTCCATCCTCTTCTATCCAGGGCTCTTCTTCTGAGTTCTTCAGGCGTCAGCATGGTGATATTTTGTATGTGCTTGATAAAGTTTAGCCTAGGTCTTCCTCGTCGGTTTCTTTCTTGGAAATGCTCGAACAAAGCGAATCTACTTATGATATCATCCTTCCTTATCCAATGCCCTANTTGTAAGTCAAACCTCCCGACCACATCTCTTCTCCATCCTCTTCTATCCAGGGCTCTTCTTCTGAGTTCTTCAGGCGTCAGCATGGTGATATTTTGTATGTGCTTGATAAAGTTTAGCCTAGGTCTTCCTCGTCGGTTTCTTTCTTGGAAATGCTCGAACAAAGCGAATCTACTTATGATATCATCCTTCCTTATCCAATGCCCAAGCGATCTCAGCTGACGTTGGAATATTTTATCGCTCAAATTACCTCTCTTTACACGTCTGAGTATTTCATCGTTTCTTACTCTGTCTATTCTTCTAATCCCAAGGATGAACAAGGATGAACTAACACCAGACAAAAATATATTTTTTAATTTTCATGTGATCTAGTGCAATCTAAACCCTGCTCCAAAAAATTTCGAGGTTATTATTTTAATCGAGGTCTTCAGGAGGGAATTCTAATCATAGCAAAACCAGTTGAAAAACTTAAGGATGAAACAGAGTTGCATATCATACTGGAGGATTTCCAAGACCCAATTATGATGGCAATCAGTGGATAAAAAGACGACTGACACAGATCAACATGTTCTGAAAATGAAAATACAATATTGACGTGCAATTATACTTGGTGCTTATTTATTGTATAACATTCTGGAAATGATTCCTTTATTTAGGTATTTCTGATAAGCTGTGATAACTCTTCTACTTAAACAACCATAAAAAAGTGGATATCAAAAGTGAATTTAAAACTTTACGAAGAATCTTACCCTAACCAGGAATATCAGCTTCGATCCCAAACATGAAATTTACAAGCTATGATTCATTTAGATTACAGTTTGTAATTTAATTCATCAATCAAAATAAAGAACCAAAAAGTTGCTATTTTTGGCAGTTCTGTCCTGATAGATGTAATTAAGGATATTATTATATTTCTTTGGCTTTTTTTTTGGCAAGCTAAGGCTCTTGCGATTTAAATTCTTCCTATAAAATTAGCAAAACATTAGTATCATTTGGTGAATTTTATTTGTCCCAAAAATGATAGTTTTTCCAATTATGTGGGGCTAATCTGTAGCACCAGTACTCCATAAATAGTCATTCTATATGTTGTTTAGGGTTTCTTGCCAACGATGCAAAAAGGAAATAAAAAAGAGCATTTTCATTATTTTGCTGTAAATTTTGGTGTTCCTGCGGAATATCTGAAACTGCAAGGTCGCATTCAAAGCCGAATTCAAAATGTCATCAGCAAGACTCTAGCTTCAAAATCTAAAATTCGTTTACTGTCGCAACCAGGCTTCACTCCCCAACCCCCCATTTTTTTAACCAATACAGAACCATGAAAGGCAAAATGACACTAAGTGTACGGAATTGTGAAAAGAAAAGAAAAAAGGAAAAAGAAAGAAAAGATTAAGACAAAAGATATAAGTTTTGAAGTTTTGACCTTAGCCTTTCAAATCAAATCATTCAAACTGTGTGGTGGAGAAAGCATCCAGAAACAAAAGAGGTCCACAACCTAGCTGTCTGAGGAAACGCCGATAAAAACTAGCTTTACAGAAAGATGTATTACGATGAGGAACAACAACTTCATAGAAGATGTTGGGAGAAACAAGGGAGGCTTTCTATATCTTCCTCTTCAGTGTTTCGATGAATCATCTTCTTTGATAGACTCCCTTGGGACTTAAAAACGAATTATCCTCTTACTATC
This sequence comes from Morbakka virulenta, assembly GCA_003991215.1. Classification (NCBI taxonomy): domain Eukaryota; kingdom Metazoa; phylum Cnidaria; class Cubozoa; order Carybdeida; family Carukiidae; genus Morbakka; species Morbakka virulenta. Next base: position 1,668,702 of record RDPX01000029.1, on the reverse strand, counting down.
TAGTGCTATCCAACCAGTAGAAGGAGCTTTACAGCAACAAGTTCTTTTCTTCTACTTCTCTTTTGAGGTCCTTACCATTATGCTTTCTGAACCTCCTCCCCTAACTTATGACCTCTGGTATTTTTCTCTACACTTTAGCCTCTTCCTTTTCAATTACATTTTGCTTATTACCCAAGGAGTGAGCTTGTATTAAGCATTCCTTTAAATAACTAGAAAATGAAGAAAGCTAGGAGGTTGATGAAAAGCATAAAATGTAATACTTCTCAACGTATCAGAATTATTTCATTTTATAAAATCAATCCAAAAAAATCTGTATGGCACTTGTAGTAGCTTTTAAAGTAAGATTATCATCAGATTCTCTGCAGTTGCTAATGGAAATTCTTACTCTACAGCATTCAGCTAATGCATCTCTGTAAAACTTATCATATCTTCTTATAACTTTTAAAATCTGACTTAAGTTCAATATATTTGTTGACAGTGTGCTACATACTAATAAGAGAATGAAGTACTCCATTTACTGAGACTTTAGGAATGATATTATAGTGGATTACATTTAAAGGGAGGATAACCTACAACGTAGTGTGGATTAAAGTAATATATAATTACTTTAATAGTTTAATAAAAAGTAAGACTTAGTTTCAAGAAATGAAAATCACCACAATTAGCTTACATATTCTTATTATAGTAGATAGAGAGAGAGAATTATGAGCAATGACCTTGGCTCATAATTCCATTACCTGTTGATCTTACTTTTCAGTTAAAGAGGATTTTCACTTTCAAAATTATAGCGGAAAACAGTACTGCACTACTTCCCTGATTATCTCTCTTTATTATCATACTAATTACGGCTGGCATCTTATAGTGGTATAGCTGTCCAATTTCAGCACTTCATGTGAATGTTCCCTGATTCTCATAAAATTTTTGAAAATAGTTGTCCAGTATCTACCAGTGATGTAGCTTTCAGGTTATCATAAATCCCTTTTAGGTCATGATCTCTATATCTAATTAAGCTTCATGTTGAACTTTCTTTGCTGTAGGTTTTGTCAGATTTGTCTCATTATCGATAAGGGGGTTTAAGCCCCTATTCATAAATTTTCAGTTAAATGACCATTCCATAACAGTTAATGTTGTCCATGTTACATTTTCCAGTAATTATTCCCTTGAAAACTTTTTCAAAGCCAAAAATTTGAAAACCGTTTTACGTTCATTTCACTATGGGGAACTGTGTAGTTCCCTGATTTAAGAAAATAGAAGGTTAAGATTTTTATGGTTTTGGGAGACCAATGGTTCCTCAATTAACTGCATAAAATTGATTTAAATTATTCGGTTTTTCTACAAGTGAAAAACGGAGTTATGAGAAAAGAAAAATATCTGACGGACAAAATTTTTTAAAAATCCATACATTTCAAAAAATATTTCAGTTTTCTTTTTCATGTCATCTCACTACTTTCAAAATTGGCAGCTGGAACTATTGGTCAGCTTTATTGTAAAAAAATTGAAAAGCTGTTCCTTTGGCTAGTCCATCTGTCAGGGCATGTTATACGTAAGGCTTACATGAAAAAGAAGGGTTTGGTAGAAGAACATATTAATGGACCCAAACAAAAAAAGGAAAGAGTACTCCCAGGGTCCCTTTTCCCACAAAAAAATTCAAAATAGCTTGTTGTTGACTGAATTTTTGTCCAATAAAAATGGAACTCAGTTTTAAAAAAATCCACTTTGCTAAACTAAGGTCATTGAGAAGAAACCAGTTACTTTTTTCTATGTAAAGATAAATATTTACTTGTCACACAAAGGTATTTTATATCACATTTAAATAAGAAATTTCGAGACATGGTGCAAATGATCCATCCTAATGAAGCAAGTTAAAATCTTATATGAAACCAATAAAAAAAATCAGGCTAATGCAAATGAACCTACCTGCTTTAAGTCCACGTAGGTCTTCAATATCGGGCTTCCAAGGCCATATCCAAGAGCAGGTCCAATCGCAGCGAATGCATACATAATACCGAGGTACAATCCATTTTGCCCTCGTTTCGTACTTTCATCAAGATGCGCTGGTCCAAGAGTATATATAGGAGTGGCCCCTATTCCCATTAAACTATGGCCAAGGCAGAATATTCCAAGGTAATGCCACGATGTATCTTTGCAAATCTCCGGTGCTGAGGGTGACATTACAGAGCTGTTACTCACTTGACATGTATCTGTGTCACGAGTAATACCAGCACCATAACTACCAGATATATAATGAGGCACTGATGCTAAAAATGCTCCAAATGCCATAATAATTGCCCCACTACCAAGAAATTTAGGTTTCCTATGGTGCCCGAAGTAACCAACTCCCAAGGCTGCAATTCCATAAAATGTATCATAGAAACTACTCAGCAGCCCAGCTTGTGTACTTGTAAATCCAAAGCGTTTCTCTATCGATGAGATAATTACACTTGAAATACCAGTTATTACCATTCCTTGAGCAACTACCAAAGCACAAATGATCATTAAAAAACACAAAGGTTTGTTGAAGCACTGTAGGCATTCTGGAACACAAGATAAATAACCGAATTTTAACGTCTTCGACCTCTTGTTTATTACTAAATCTTTGGTTGAATCCATCCTTGTTACACAAAGGCTTTGCTTCAATTCTGTTTTCTCGTCTTCAATAGGGCTTTCATCAAAGCTTAAACTGTCATCTGTTTCGTTTAACGCTGCCATTATAAGCAAGATAAAATAAAATGAAATCTGTGTGGAAACTTCAACTCTGATTTACAGTAAAGAAACACTATGTGTAAATTAAGGAAGAAAAATTTCCATCAGCATAAATAGAAAAGACACAATATGTTCTTTCTGCTTGACCTGCAAATACAAAAGTCAAAATGTTAACCAGCTTTTAAACAAACTCATCTGCTGCACAACTATTATGGATGGAGTAGGTTAATCGACACGTTGTATTTTCATTCTGTTAAACCTTTCCATTGAAGACGTTACCTAGTGACAATATGAGTTACTGGATTCTGATATAAAAAACTTGGCGACTTCAGCGTAATTCAACGTGAAATGACGAAATCCAAAAACATTCTGGAGGTACAGCAATTGGATTCAAAAAACAAGAAAAAATTGAGTCATTTACTTGTTTGCGCTTTCACAAAGAGCTTTAAAGACAATGTAATTAAGAGAAATGTCTACAATGGAGCTCACCAGAATTGAACGACCATATACTATTGTATTTTGAAAAAGAGTTTACAGTCTTCACGATCTATGACTCTGTTGAATTACACGTTGAATTGCTGAGCAGATGTTTGAGGTTTAATGGTTTTCAATAATGTAACTTCAAACGTTTTCATATTGATGGTAATGCAGTCCATTTTTGGTCAAGGATTCGAGCTTACACTTATTTCGAGATGACCATATCGTTTTCAAACAGACAGCCGTTATTATACAAAACCTATTTTTCAAAATCTATTTCGTCTTGCATCTTTGATTTCAGTTGTTTATTGTTTCTTCAGTTAAAAGCAAGTAACAATTAACAGGACTCCTCAAACTTCTATTGATTTCGTTGACTACCTCCACCTGACTACCTTCGTATTTGAATAGTTGAATTTGATAGTAATCCATCCACTCAAAATATCCAATTTCGTAGACGTCTAGCAACAATCCGCAGAAGACACGACTTCCAAAGTCATTTATATGTAACAATTATTTTCTAGGATATAACTTCTGACACGGTAGGAAATTAACAAATTTATATCAGTGAAAAAAGCTAAAGCAGATTACGAATGGTCAGATCGTGACTACAAATTTTTTTTTGCGAGTGGCGTTTAATTGGTCAAGTCATTAACTCGAAACCACAATTGATTCGATCAAGCACTAAACACGTTCCAGTCCATGATGTTCGACCCTTGAGTTAGCAAAACACTATAACAGGAGGTTCTATTGTTTCTTTGCAGATAAATGGATTTCTTATTACTCTTCTCAACATTGCAGTGAAAAAATTTCAAATTCATTGTAATATTTAAAAAATAGAAACATTTTGTTGTAAAAAAACCCGACATACTACTGAAGTAAATTTGTGAATACCTTTGATACATATGACGTTTAAAAATTCAATTATAAAAGATTGTGTGCTTTTTTAGTAACTCTAAAGGCCGGTTTTAGATCAAGTTGTATTTGAGAATGTCATCGTCTTTTCATATTTATTGTTTTTCATTTTTATGGTATTTTCATTTTAATTGTTGTTCATTTTTATGGAATTTTAATTTCTATTGCTTCTAATTTTTATTGTTTTTAATTTTTATGGTATTTTCATTTTAATTGTTTTAAATTTTTATGGTATTTTCATTTTAATTGTTGTCCATTTTTATGGTATTTTCATTTTTATTGTTTTTCATTTTATGGTATTTTCATTTTTATTGTTTTTCATTTTTATGGTATTTTCATTTTTATTGTTTTTCATTTTTATGGTATTTTCAATTTTATTGTTTTTCATTTTTATGGTATTTTCATTGTTTTTTATTTTTCATTTTTATGGTATTTTCATTTTTTTTTTTTTTTNTGGTATTTTCATTTTAATTGTTTTAAATTTTTATTGTATTTTCATTTTAATTGTTGTCCATTTTTATGGTATTTTCATTTTAATTGTTGTCCATTTTTATGGTATTTTCATTTTTATTGTTTTTCATTTTATGGTATTTTCATTTTTATTGTTTTTCATTTTTATGGTATTTTCATTTTTATTGTTTTTCATTTTTATGGTATTTTCATTTTTATTGTTTTTCATTTTTATGGTATTTTCATTGTTTTTTATTTTTCTTAGCGAAAATGTAACCGTCTTTTTGAAAAAATACAGCCACTTAGAAAACTTTTCAGCTAAACAAATTTTAACACATAAAACCATTCTACAGGAAAGAAAAGAATAAATATTTTTCCAAATAATATAATTAACCGTTTTCAAAGACGTTATTCTAAAGAATTAAGCATTTCCCACTAGACTTTCAAAGAAAACGTTTGTTTTTCTGACTACCAAACTAAAAGACTTATCCAAGTAACCTTTTTGAGACTCATTTTGGAGCTATTCATTTGTTTCTATTTGTTTATTTGTATAGTTGTTTATTTTATTTGATTAGTTATTTTTTGTTTTCTTTTCTTTTCATTAATTTCTATTTGTTTATTCACTTATATTTATTAGTTTTTATTCATTCACTTTTTTTATTACTTAGTTGAATCTGTTTACTTATTTATTACAATTTATTTACTTTTTAATTTTGTTAATTGTATTCATTTCATCATTTATTTTTACATATGAAATGTTCTCATCCTGGCAAGACGAACCTCACCTGTGCAAAGTGAGATTTCGTTAAAGCTAGTTAAAAATCTTTCCACAAATAAAAGAAAAAGTTCTTTTACTTGGTAAAGACTTGCTTGCCAGACCTCACCTATCGCACCACCCCGCTTATCGTAGTGAATTTTCCTTCTCATAAACAGTCTCGAGAGAATAAACAGGCATTCTCTTCGACCTATCAACTAAAATGTAGTACAACATGATAAAAGTAACTATTTGAATGTGTAATTGAATCTGTACCAGTGTGGTCAGATTGCAAGAATAGTCAGGATCCAAAACTTTTGTGGTTAGTGACCAAAAATTTACCCAAACAAATTTTATGTCTTGCGATGAAATTCGACCATGGAAATTTTCCCAACCAACCATCCAAAGTTCGGATACTTTGATGACCTCAAAATTTTAAAGTTTAACAAGCTTTAAATAGTTTGACTCGGTGTTTTTCGAACTAAGTATTCTAAAACTGCCTGTCATCGAAACTAAAATAATAAATCACTAACATTGTTAAGCATAGTCTTTGGTAAACTATTTGCGCTATCAAAACGTTACAATTTTCCTAAATTTCACACGTGATGCTGCTTTCTCTGACAACCACTTTAATCCTGGAGCGTTGCCTTTTTGAATATCATCAAACTAGATTCTCTGAGGCGTTCCTCTCACCTGTTCACCTTGGACAATTCCTTAAATTAATGATTCATATTTCTAACCTGCTAGTTTTAGCATGTCTAAAAAATTTCTTTCAAAATAACCTTTATTTCGGTCTAAAACAACTGTAAACTATCAATAAATTATGGTTGTTTACAAACAAGAAATTTATTTATAGTTTACGATTGGTTTAGGCAACCAGTCACCAAAAATGATGGGCTTTCTTCAGTCTATTGCAAAAAGCCGGTGGGTTTTCTGGATCGTCTCTTTCTTTTCAGTATTGAATGAAAAACACACTTTCTTTCAGCTTTCTTATTCTGATGCGATCGAGTGCCAGTGAAATAGCTATGGACCAAAATGAACGTTATTTTTATAGCGATTTTCAGAATTCTGTATCCTTAATCATTTATTTAAAATTTATTTTCTTTATTGTTTCTGTAATTGTTTCTGAGCTTTCTCTGCGTGGCGTTCTAAGCACTGTCCCAACAAACTCTTGTTTCCTTTTTCTTCCATGAGATGTTTAAGAGTAGTCTCGACGTCTTTCTCTCGAATGCAGCAAGTTTTTCTCCGTCTTTTTGCTCATTGTCCAGCCATCACAGACGTAAAGTAAACGTGAGTCAGCTAGGGCTCTCCTGAATTTTACTTTTTTGGTTAATTCGATGGGGTTTTCCTATCTTTTTAAGCCTGTTAAGGTAAATGGTGCTATTCAAATTCTTGTCAGAATTTCAGTACTGCTCTACGTGTTGTTTGTAACAATGGATCCTAAGTAGTTAGAGCTAGTTACTTGTTCCATACACTCGCATCTACTTTATGCCCACAGTTTGTTCATTATGTTACAACTATCACCTTGAGCTTTGCCGAGCCAATTCCAATATTATACCTTTTGTTGGCTATCTTTGGTCTGTAAGGATATTTATGTCTTCTCCACTTTCAGTAAGGTGATCAATATCATCCGCAAAACTCAGGCTATTGACAACTAGTTCACCTTACCTTGTTCTTCCGCAGAATCCGGTTGTAGAGAATTGCCAAAAATCTACAATTGTCGATTCACCTTCTTATATCAGTTTAGTTAAGGTGTTGCCCAGCAAGTTTATACTTTTTAGGAGTCCTGGCTGCTTCGTCGATCTCACTTCACAAAGTAGATTAGTGTGAGTCGGTTTTTTTTGTTCAACAAGCTTCTTGTTTAAGACTGGTGTATTTCTTTCAGGAGCATGATTTTGATCAAGTTTCATGCAATGTTCTCTCTATTTATCAGCTATTTCGTTTGTTTAGCTAGCAGCTTACCACTTTTATCTTTAATTAGTTGAATATGTCCTTAAGTTTTTCCCTAGTGAGGTTAATTACAATATGCTTTTTTGGTATTTTTGCCCCAAAGGAAACTTTAATTTTAAGTTGATTCTTGTTAATCCGATCATTCTTTGCATCTTATATTGAACTTTTTACATTTTTATAAGATTCTCTGTTTATTTCTTGGTACTAGTCATCTTTGTAGTGGTTCTTCTTGAGAGTTCTTCAGGCTTTGCAATTAGCTAGTAGTACTGTAATCATCTAGGGGTTCCTTAATGATTGTGGGTTTTTTTCGAGTACAAAAGAGACCGTTTCTTATGTGTTTCAAGTAAAATTGTCAATTTCTTGAGCACTTGAATTTTTAGGTTTACCAATAAACTCAGTATGATACTGCTCTTTGACCTTTATCCTTTACCTTTTCAAGGTCAAACTTCACACACAGAGTGGTGTTTCTTTTTATCGGTTTTAGTCTCACTTTAGTAGTGACCGTGACGTCATGGTGATCACTTTCAACATCGGGCTTCTTTATGGTTCTTGTCCTTGTTTGGTTGATCTCACTTTCAAACCTTTGGGGTAGAAAAATGTAATCAGATTGACTGTGAATTTTAATGTTGAATTAATACCACGTTTCCTTTTTTAATGCTTCGTGATTATGCAGTCTGTTTGCTATTACAAGTTTGTTTGACTTCGCGAATTTCAAGAAGTTGAAACCTCTACTATTTTTACTATTTATGCCAAATAATTCAACTGTTACCTTTCAATCATCTTGTGCAGCGGAGCCTATTTGAGGACTCAATTCTTCTAGTAGAACCTAAATATTCTTTTTGGATACACCAGCGAACATTATGACAACATCTTGATAAAGTTTTTCAACAATGAGATCATTGCTATCACTGATTGATGTGTAAAGCTAGATGATGCTTAAGTTCTAAATTTTCCAAACAAAGTTAAGTTACGCTCTTGACTGTTTATTTCACTACTATCAAACACATTTCTTGAACATGCTTTTCCTCATCTAAAATTAACAGACTTTTGTGGTCATCTTCTGTTGAGAGCTTATTATTACACTTCGACCTTATTTCGGAGAGACCGACAGTGTTCCAACTAGTATTCGAGGCTTCATTTGGCAAAGTTTCGCCTCCTTTCTCCCATTAGCATTTCTGATGCTTCAAATGCCATTGGTGATACTTTTTCTTAAACATTCTAAGTTGTTGTTTAACAGTAAAGAGATCTCGAAAACCAATGGTGTTTTCTGACATTGTTAAATATTTGTTTGTGAATATAACTGACTGGATTGAAAAGGTACTTTATGTTGCTTTTAATTCACATTATACAATGACCAAATTAAAGCAGGATGTCAGACAAGTGAAAATGAATCCATGATAGTGAAAGAACTTTTAATGAATCACTGAAAGATAAATTTTCTTACGTGGCAAAGGCAAATGACAAAAAAACTAGACAATATTTTTATCACAAAATGCATCATACTGATTGGTGAGTATCCTGATATTTCTACAGAAAAGTATTTCTGCTTAGTAATCTACTACTACAATGAAGCAAGAGCTATGATTGCTCCAGATTATGCTGGTCTTATTTCGCTTGTTGGGGGCAAGGATTGAGAGGGTCTTGCCCACCTTGAAGCCAAGTTGGAGAAGATGTGTGTGCAAATGATTTGAAGAGTGATTGTGCACCTCCAATGACAAAGGAACATGACTCAGAGTAGTTAAAAATGATGGCTGGCTACCCTGAATTTCTCTTGACTCGATTTATTTGCCACTCTCTTTAAGAATTGAAAAGGGATCAAGATATGGTATCATATTTTGGGTACCTTCTACTTGTGTCATCCAAATGGTTCAGCAAAATACAGAAAGAAGCACTTAATTATCAGCTGAATACAAAGAATGGAATGTTAAATTTGCTATGGTGTTATTATGCAAGATCATCACAAATAACAATAAGAAATGTTACTCAAAACAATATACTCCTCCGTTTACAGAATGGCATAGCTCTTGGAATTTGGTATAACTCAAAAACTACTAAATAATAATTTACGCATCAGCCTAAACATGTGAACTAAGCAGCCATGTATTGACCAGTAACCTTAAAAAAACTCCAGCTATTTTGATATTAAGATTCCCTGAAAAACAAATATCAAAGAAAAAAACTCAAAGAAGCCAGAGAACGTCCCAACCATACTTAAGGCTAATGTTAAAATCATTCTAAAAGAGACTGTTTTGTGATAGAGGCAGCTTTCTGGCGGCAGGAATCCTAGCACCTGACGATTGTTCTTACTACCAAGATCTAAAAGAAATTTACACTTTGCATGACTGACTAGAAAGGTCATTACGACAGTTGTGCACAAATGCCTGGAACATACTGTTAAGAGTAAGAAGGAATAAAGAGTCAATTCATTCACCGAATATGTTTTGTTTGTACAGATCATTGTCGTAATGTGGTTATCTTCAAAATTCTATCAAGCTTAATTCACCCTTCTGCGACGGATGAACATATGGTGAAAGATACATTTCACTTTCTATCGATATGGGATGGAAAAGACCATCGCTTCGTCTTGACAAGTTTGGACACGGAGTCCCTCTTCACCAGTGTCACCCTCGATGAGACAATAGATATTGTTACGGAAAAATTGTTTGAGACGAATGATATAGTGAATGGTTTTTTAAGATCGGATTTTAGGAGACTTAACATTGTCGACAAAAGCCACTCTGTTTTTCTTCAATGGCCATTACTAATGACAAAAGGACGGCGTTTGTATAGGGTCTCCTTTAGGACCTGTATTAGCCAATCCTTTCTTATGCCATCACGAAGCAAAATGACTTAAGGAGTGCCTATTATTGTTCATGCTAATCTTCTTCGCCCGGTACGTTGATGACATGTTTGTTCTTCTGTGATCGAAGAAACACATCACCTTACTAATACAAAATTTTTGAAAACACCTAACAATTCTTTTATCTATGAGAAAGAAAAAAATGTCCATCTTTCAACGTCTGTCACGATGCAGAAAAGTTCGCTTTAACTGTCCTTTGAAAAGGCACATTTTCGGGAGTTTATATAACCTTTCATTTCTTCATCCCGGATACATATTAGAGAGAATTAATTTCAACTTTGCTGCATCGCCCTTAAACAATCAGTTCATCATATCACCCTTTACATCATGGAATCGACAATCTGAAGAAAATCGTTGCAAAAAAGGGTTGTCCTTGAAAGGCTGTGGATAGAGGAATCTTTAACTTTATAAATAAAATATATGAAAAACGGAGGTCGACAATCACCGTTCCAAAAAAGACCACGATTGTGCTACCGTGGTTGGGAACAACATCTTATGCAATCTTCTCCCCTTTTCTTATCTGAAAATGAATTTCCAATGTTCCAAGACAGTTCCGTCATGTTACACTTTCAAAGGCAAAATTACCAAATCTCTTAGCTTGGGCGATATATAAAAACACATGTGGGCTTAATCAGCTACGTTGGCTTGACGAAAAGATAGTGGAAAAAACAATCTGGAGGACCATATTCATATCTCCGCCCTCACTGGTAAACGTTTAAATGCAATCCCGGTATCTGCCCCAAAGCAGGATGAAACACCCAACGAATGCATTGGTCTAATATGCTGACCAGAAAAGAGCCTAACTTGAGCTAAATATTTAAGGTCAAAGAGAGAATTTCCACTGGCACGTCAAGACCACAACTGAACAATAACCTAGCACAAGTCTCTTTAGACTTATTCATACCATGAATACTTTAATGATATCCAGTGTTACGTAACAATGGTTCCTTAAGAATTGTTCATAGCATGTTCATTCCACAAATAACTTAATGATGTCCATTGTTATGTCTCTGAATTGTATCATGTCATGATTGTTGTAGTAAATCATATTTGCTTAAGATGAGTAAGTAGAGTCGAAGCGCACAATATTTTGAAAGTAAATAATTTAACAAAGTCTTTTCTAATCAGATCACCATTAACCAACAAAATAAATGCTACTACTACTACTACTACTACTACTACTACTCCTCCTATCACTACTACTATTACTACTACTCCTCCCACTACTACCACTATTACTACTACTACTACTATTCTTACTACTACTATTACTCCTATTATTGATACTACTCTTACTACTACTACTACTACTACTAGTATTACTACTACTACTATTACTACTACAACTACCAGTATTACTACTACTATTACTACTACTTTTTCTACTACTAGTAGTACTACTATTACGATTATTATTTTTATTATTATTATTATTATTATTATTATTATTATGATTATTATTATTAATTCGTCATGTTAGTTCTATATACAGTTGTTCCTGGCTTATTATCAAACTTGACCACTAGCATTCCGAATAACAGACATGCAAATGTACAAACCTTCATGTTTATTCAATGTGGAAAACTGAGTATATTCCTGTGTCCACTTCAAAAAAATGACCTGGCAAAACGATGACTTAAATTGGAGTTCNTTACTACTACTACTATTACTACTACTTTTTCTACTACTAGTAGTACTACTATTACGATTATTATTTTTATTATTATTATTATTATGATTATTATTAATTCGTCATGTTAGTTCTATATACAGTTGTTCCTGGCTTATTATCAAACTTGACCACTAGCATTCCGAATAACAGACATGCAAATGTACAAACCTTCATGTTTATTCAATGTGGAAAACTGAGTATATTCCTGTGTCCACTTCAAAAAAATGACCTGGCAAAACGATGACTTAAATTGGAGTTCAATAGAGGAAAGCGTCTGTAGGAAGATACATGTCTGAACCAGCTGAAGGTTTTCCGACATACATATTTTCAAAATGGGAAAAGATGGTTTGTCAACAGCAAATGGAGTGCCATAAGATCTTGAAGCGTGAACCTTGTCTAAAAGAACAAAGCAGAGCTGTCCGATGAGGTTGGTTTCCGTACACTATTTCTGATCAGAACTGCAAGACTCTAAATGCAATGGTGTTCCCTAAAATGCAATGTTTTGGGACAGCTCAGTGATGTCCTTACATTACAATAATGCGACTTCCGTGAAGAGTATGGTAACAGAAAAGTATGGCCAAAGCTGCAAATATAAAATTTGTAGAACTATTTGTTATGTGATGATGGCTCTCGCAAAAAAAAAGCATCTCACTTGCATTTGGCTGGAAAGGAGGTACGTGAAATGTACAAATAAAAATAATCAAATAGATACATCAGAAAAAAAGGTATTGCCAGGTTTAAACCTTTAAAAAAACTTTTTTCATGAGAGTTACAAATTCCAACAAACCATCCGATCATAAGATTTTTTACCGTTTCAATGTAGGAGGGCACGATCTGCGTCCAGAAAAAGAAGAAAGAACTCAAAAGCAACGTGAACACCAGATGCAATCGCAACTGCAACCTTATTAGTTTTCAAAAACGTGACTTAATCTTTTGAATATGAAGATGATACAAATACAGAAATTTTTGATTCTCAAAAAAAAACGAGTAGTACATTTGAAAGGTTACTACTAAAAAGTCAGCTTTAATTTTAGAGTTTTTTCCCTGACCCTCCTCCGACTCATATTTCAGCCGGTATATACAAGAGATATTTTCATGTTTACAATACATTGAATTTCATGGAATGAAAACATATTGAAGGAAGGATTGAACTCAGTAACGGTATGAAAAGTAAACGTAAAAACAATTAAAAAACACGTAAGTTGCAAAGCAAAACTGCGGGTGAAGAGATGAAGAGATCTGTATCTAACATTTAATAATGATTGGAAAACAAACTTCCTAAAACTAAAACTGAACAATAGGAGATGTCGTAATTAAGTTGCACGGTGGTGTGACTATAACGCACGTGAAAGGGGTATGCCAATGTAGATGAGTTGTAAATGTAAGATGCTAAAACTTCGTGGGAAGTAAAACGTCTCAGAAGCTATTCACTAAATTTCAAATCGACTTTTATGATGTATATAGCCAATAATACATTTATATCCGCTCGTATCCGCTGTGAACTTAGGCAATCATATGCTATACTGCCATATTCTCCTATCTCTTGTTATTCGTAGACGTTCTGCATCACCATGATGGAAACCATACTCCTCCAGCCATTCTTTCATACAGCTCATCCACATCATACGCCGCTTTCCTTTTGCCTCTGCTTCTTTTTCCTTTTATTTTCCCAGTTATTGCTATTTCTTCTAGTCCCTTCTTTCTCATGTGTCCTAAGAAGCTTAACTGTTGAATGCTTGCTTGCTTGATCAGATTCCGCTTCACTCTTGCTCGTCGTAGCATTTTTTCATTCCTGACCTTATCAGACCGTCAGATCTTCAGAATCTTTCTTAGAAATTACATTTCGCAACTTTCCAAATTTCTCTGTGACACTGATGTTAGTGCTCATGTCTCTCCTGGTAGGCCAACACTGAAAACACATAGCACTTGAGGATTTCTGGCTTTGTTGGCATTGATAACTTGCTGTTTTGAGTATCCTCTCGAGCTTCATAAAGCTTGTCTTCGCCAAGGCAACCCGCTTGTTGATCTCTTGAATACATTGAGCATCATCTGTTATCAAACTCCCAAGATAGTTAAAAGACAGATCTTGTTTTATGACTTTAATTTTTACCTTCAGAGTACACACGGGACTGTCTCTTTATTATATGATCAGGTATTCCGTCTTTTTGCAGTTGATCCTGAGATCTTTCTTTTTGCTCTCTATCACCACAACATCCAGTAGTCTCTAAAGATCCTCTTGTCACTCAGTCATGTGTACGTGTCCCCTGCGTACCTGAGTTTCTTAACGTTGTGTCTATCGACGGGAAAACTTTCCTCTCCTTCTCTAAATGCCACAAAATTTACTCGCTGTAGAAAGTGAATAAATCTGGTGACATAACACAGTCTTGTCTTACGCCTCGCTCAACCTGTGTGTATTCACTATATTCTTCTTCGATGCGTACACATGCTGATTGACTCCAGTAAAGGTTTTGTAAAAGACGAAGGTCCTTACCACACATGTCCAACTTGCCTAGGTATTCAAAGACTTGTACATGTCATACCTTATGCATAGTCAATAAAGCACATGTATACATCTTTCAGCATCCCTACAGCCCTTTTATTAATCAGTAGCAGGTCAAACACAGCATTCCTTGTTCCAGCATCTTCCACAAAAACCAAACTGTTCCCTTCCTATCTCAGGTGATAACTTCTTCCTTGTTCTCATAAACAATATTCCCAGTATCAGTTTTGTCACATGCCTCGTTAGGCTGATTGTTCGATGTTCTCCACAATCTACTGCTCTGTCTTTCTAGGAAGGACTGTGAAGATGGATCTTATCAAGTCATCTAGGAAATTCCCCTCCTCATACATCTTGTTGATAACCCCTGTTAACTTCTCAACACCATACTCTTCTAAAGCTTGCATCATCTCTATCACCATCCCGTCTTGGCCGGCTGGCTTCTTTCATTTCATTTTTCTGATGGCGGCTTGCATCTCTGAAGTCAAGATTTTGTGTCCATTTTAACCCTATGAAAGAACAGGCATTGCTCCTCGAGGGTCATGGAATAGTTCACCGATGTATTCTACCCAGTGGTTCTACATGTTCACTTTTTCAACTAGCATGGTTCCATCAAGCTGGTACACTGGTACTTCCACCGTCTGCCCCTAGATAAGTTGTTTTATGTTTTACCGGTCTCTTGAATCTGCCATTTATAGCAATGCTAAAATTTATAGCATTTATAGTCAATCAAACTTCTGATGAGGGTGCCTGGGCTTTTCTATGTGTTCACTCTTCGTGGATGGAGTTTGAACCAAGCGTTCATGATGGCCATCATGTTTTGATCGCACCATTATACCCTTCTATTACCACNAGAGTACTGATGAATAGAATCGATGAAAAGTATTGATGAAAAGTACCGATGAAAAGTACTGATGAAAAGTACCGATGAAAAGTATCGATGAAAAGTACCGATGAAAAGTATCGATGAAAAGTATCGATGAAAAGTATCGATGAAAAGTATCGATGAAAAGTATCGATGAAAAGTACCGATGAAAAGTATCAATGAAAAGTACTGATGAAAAGTACCGATGAAAAGTATCAATGAAAAGTATCAATGAAAAGTACCGATAAAAAGTACCGATGTAGGATAAAGCTGATAAAACATCGCACTTGAAAAAAGAGAGATGATTTAAAGCACATATTTAGGGAAAATAAGAACGCAAAAAACATATCGAAAGAAAATAGAAATTTCAGCCAACACAGGGATAATAGTATTTGTTTCCAATGTGGGAAACGAATCCAGCATGAACACCGGTAGTTCTACAGCAAAATGACGTATATGAAATCAGTGTGGAAAGCCCGATCATCAGGTAATTGTTTGCAAAAATGAAAAGCCACCCTCAAAGATACCAACAATCTAAAACTTAGTTACGGTAAACTTAGTCAAATAGGGTTTTTTCAAGTTTTTAAAATGTCTCTCAAAACTAGACCACTTAACGAAGCAGTCACAAAGCAAAACTACCATATTAATGCGATTTTTAAACGAAAAGAATTATTGGCTCAAAGTTGAAGTGAAGTATACAAATTTTCGCATGTCAGATGTCAGGTCAGGTGTTGCTACCTGTTACTGGTGACATTGGCGCCTCTAAAGTGGATGGGGATTTACCATCATACACACACTTTTTTCAATAAATTTAAGTTTTTAATAACAAAAAAAGAAAGAAGAGAAGAGAAAAAAATGGAAGAAAAGAATAACGCAGCATCTTCCATTGATTGAGTCAGAAAGGGTATGACTGAGGAAATTTTTAAAAGTTCTTTGGGGCTTGTTTTCAGATATAAAGGGTGCAACGATTATATCTTTGATTATAAATATTGTCGTAAGATTCTGTTATGTATTATCACTGAAATACGAACAATCACAAAGAGAAAAAACATGACAACTGAACACACAGTGATTTCAAAACACCATTGCAAACAAGGCGTGTCTGTATTTTAGACTAAATACAATTCTTCTTTTACTAACAAATGTATATGCATTTTACATACCCTAAACTCAGTAATTGCATCATAAGTTAATCTTATATTTCACTATCTAGGCAATCTCAGTGGCCCGTAACTGAAGAAATTTGTGATTACACAACTGATGGGACATTGACTGATGCAATTATTATTTGTAAGTGGACATCTGTATGATGTCACTACTTACTGTATAGCATAAGGTGTTTTTCTTAGCAAACACATATAACAGATTCAATTCAAATCTAGACAGTATTCATGGTCAGTGTTACAATGAAGCTAGCTGATAGGTAAAGTATCTGCTATTGAAGTAAAGAGCCAAAAGCTCAATCCTTGGCAGAATATACACGTTGCCATGCCCATTCACTTTCTTGGTCAGAGGGGCACCAATAAAAACAACAGACTTTTCAGAGATTCTATGGAAAGTACACAGGACATAATTAGCAGATAACATTTTCTGCAAGCGCTAACATTTACTCCGTAGTATAAAAAAACTAACAGATTGCAAATAACAAACAAAGTAGCAGATCACGGGCCACAACAGCTATTAGAAAAGAGATGGACATTACGAGTAGATTGCTTCCTGAGAATTTTACAGAACTACAAAGCATTGATAGCAGTTTGAGAGCACTGTTTTCAAAATGATTTACATTTGAGAATTGTCTGTGTCAAAAGACAAGTGGAAACGTTTGACTTCTTCTCTGGTATTCAGCATTGGTTGAGTAAAGCAGGAGATGAGCAGCCTCCAGAATGTAAAATAAGACCCTTTAAAGAGGGGAAGAGTTTCATTGGGAGCCAATGATTTCTCTCAGGAATCACCAGTCACTAAACTAGGGTCTATCCCAGTAAGCTAGGTTCGCGTCAAAAGGGTGGGCGACTGTAAAATCTTGCTTCAAATAAATATATATGGTTCCAGAATGAGTTAATATTATGTTAGAGTGTTTTCTGTAAGCTACGCTTGCCAGAGACTCGCGATTGAGAGGAGAGGTCAGCAAGGGATTCCCTTGAGGGTACCATGGCTGCGGCTAAGGAAACAAAAGGCAGCAAGAGTTTGGACATGGAATGTAGGAACCATGACAGGTAAAGAAAGATAACTACTGAACTTTAAGGTGACGCAGCTTAATCAATGCCTGTTTAAAGAAATGAAGTGGAGTGGAGAGGGCACAAGAACGCTTGGTGACGGTTACAAAGTTTTCTATGCGGAAGAAACTACTAAGAGATAAGTAGTGTTACACTAGAGAAAGATCTGAAAGAACAAATTTTGCAGAAAAAAATGAAGAGGCCACCAAATATGTTGATCAGAGTTAGACTGATCGTGGCAGGTCAGGAATATAGTGAGATATCAGGTTATGCATAGCAGTCAGGTAGGAGTAAGGAAAACATACAAGGATGGATTTCTTTTTCAAATATGGAGAACCTAATCAGTATGGTTCTAACTAAAGAAGTGGTGATAGTAGATGCAAAACCAACAAATACTAAATAAGAAAAGGGAACAAAAAATTAAAAATCACCACAGGATTATTACTGGCGGTAGCAGAGTGGCATAAGTAAAGGTGATAAAAACCAGAAAGTGAAATTTGGTGGTATGGTAATACAGCTCAAAACGTGATAAATAAAAACGAGAAAAACATGAAAAATGGCACAGGGACCAAGAAGATACAGACGTGAAGGAAAAGTATAAAGAAAATAAGAAAGAAGCAAAGAGATGAGTTGCCAAAGTATAAAAGAAAGCAATAACGCAACGAGTACGAGAACAATGGTACAGAGGAAAGGAAACGGTGCATTTACCTCGTAGCACAAAAGTTGGCTCCTGCAAGACAAGAAGTGGGAGAGCTCAAATACTTCAAAGACCAACACAGTGAAATTCTAATTGAAAACAAGAAGGTAAAAAACAGATGGAAGACGTTTTTCCAAAACCTTTTCATTGTTAAAATGAAAGGAAGAACTTGCCAACAATTGGACTGACATATGGTCTAGCGAAAAAGCAAGAAAACAAAAAAGCCAGTCAAAGAAATGAAATCCGAAAAAGCAGAAGCTTGCTCATACATAGTTGTGGAATGAACAAAATAAGTTTACATTTAATCCACACTATTATGAAAGTATCTGGGAAGAGGAAGCTATGGCATTTGATTGAGGGAAAAGAAATACAGTATCAAACTGAAAGGACAGAGGGAGTCCAATGAGCTGTGGGAATCACAGACGTTATAAAATTATTGAAAGAGATATATTAAGGTATTAGAGAAACTCTTAGTTAGACAGCCATGGCACATCATTTGGATCAATAATATGCATGTGACTTTTGTGCGACTCAGCGGGTCAACGGATGATCAATTATTTTGTTTCATTGCTCTAGAAATGGGTGTGGCTGGGTGTCAAGGGAATTAGTATGGTCAGGTTTACGAAAAAAAGAATGTACCTAAAAATGAGATGAGGGCAGTGCAACCAATCTACAGAACTGCAAAGTTAAAAGTAAAACCATTGTATGGCGAGACAGACGAATTTAATGTTAATGTAAAGTTGCAGCGAAGATTATCTTCGAGCCTCTTTTTGTTTGGTAAATTTGGAGATAATCAGTGAAGTGCAGAGAGACGGCATACCCTTGGAATTTCTGTTTGCATAAAATTTACCTCAGACACCCAGAAACGAAGCCAAATTCCAGAAAAAGTAGTAGTAATGATACGAGGGTATGTAGAAAAAAGTTCTCAAAGTTAAAATAGCAAAAACATTGACGTCCTCTTTAGCAGGAGAAAAAGACAAGAACAAACTTTAGGAAAAATAAAAATAGCACCTTTCAACAAATTGAGAGTTTAAGTGTCTTGGTTTTATGAAAAATGGAGAGGGAGGTTCAACGAAGTCAGTACTAGTAAGAGTTAAAACGATGTTGAGTTAATGAAGGGAGCTTTTAGGGATGAGCAACGAAAAAAGAATGCTAAGAAACTAGTTTTAAGACCAGTATTATTATACGGTTTGAAAACATATGTTTTGATAAGGAAGGAAAAAAGTATTTTATAGGTCTTTATTCGAGACAATGAAGATGCGAATGCTTAGACGGATTATGGGAGTAAGATAGTGACACAAGAAAAGCGCTAATTATATCAAAAAGAAACTAAATATATGTTATTAAACCGAAGGCAAGAAAAAATTGGCTTAAATGGTTTGGACACTTATAGAGGATTGATAATAAAAAACTGGCAAAAGACATCGTTTTCACAGTGATGAATGAGAAACAAGACAGAGCAAGACCAAAGGCGGAACAAAGGGAAAACAATAAGAGAAACAGGTAGGAGCTAAACCTATGGAATGGATCTATGAAAATTGTTGATGCAGGCGACTGAGACTGCTTATTTGGGAAAAGAGCAAAGGTGAGGTAGAAGAAGAAGAAAATACAAATCTTAGAAAATAAGTCGATTTAGGATAAAATACGTGTGTATTCGACAAGAATACATTCCATAAACTAAGAAGCTGACAACCGGTATAGCATATTTCCAAAGGCAAGAAAATACTGTATCCCTTGGCTCAGAAAAACCGTCAAAAATAGTTTTTTTCACCAAAATCTTGGAAACAGACAAAAAATAAAGTTATCACCGACCTGAACGTTATTAAAAAGACAACATCTTAACATTCTTGGGACTAAATTAAACATAAGGCTGAAATTCCTAAATAGCCTTTTTCATCTCATGGTGACAGGATGTGAATTAAAGAGCGGGTCAAGAAAAGCAGCAGTCTTTTACATGTCGGAGCACTTTTAATTTTTGAATCGCTTTTTTATGGACTCTTGTAAGCCGGTAACTATGGCCTTGGTACCGACAGTTATGTTATTATAAATTTATTTTTCCAATACACAGAATGTTGTAAGTAAGGCATCTGGCGATGTTCAAGTGTCAAACTGACTAACCCTTGCAGTTGACTCTAATGGTTTCAATACTTTAACAAGTTTTTGAACAGCTCTTCGTTCCCGGTCGGTTAGCGTATACTTTTTTCCGAGTGAATTAAACTTGGGTTCTGCTAGTCGTACGGTATAATAAATTATTATAATTTCGGAAATCTATTTCGTGGCATTTTTGCACTGAACAGGTAGAAATTGAGGATACTAAAAGTGATGTTGATCTTGAGGATACCGTTAAGTGAGAAAAAGAGGCCATTTTGGGTTTAGTTGAACGAGTCACGTGTTTTGCGCATTAACAGTGAAAGATGGTATCCCCAATGATGAACGGTGGATTTCGATTTAATTTGAAAAATTTCAGATTTTATCACAATAACCAGCAATGTTTTCAACAGTATTCTACTCTCAAAATCGTTAATACGCAAGCAGAATCTTTCTCTTATCTTAATCAGATCAGTGAATCGAGGATCATACAAAGATATCACCGCATATGCCAACCAGATCAAATATTCGTATTTAAACAAACATCGGTAGTACTAGCCAATAGTTCACGAACTAGATTAATCACTCATTGACATTTTTCCTGCAGAAGAGCATTGAGGGGGTGCTGTTGAGAAGCGACTTAATAATTTTTGTCTGAGATTTCAAACAATTTTTCAAAACCCTCATTTCCGGCGATCAAGAATGATTTGCGCGCACTTGCGATCGCTGAAACCTGATTGTTCATAATAATGTCACATTTGCCGGTAGCATTGTATTTTGTGTTTGGTTTAGCAAGGCTGTTTTGTATTGTTTATAACCTGGCAGGTTTTGTTGGTTCCATAGGTCGTATTTAGATCAATATCCTGAGATTGATCTGAAGTCTGAAAGAATCTAACAAAACAACTGTATTAGCAATTTCGATGAAAATGTAATATATCAGAGCGAAATGAAAGAATATCAGCATGAAAGTATGGCAGATAACACAATCTTAAGGCAGAGAAATGCTGCAAGTTATTATATCTGAAAATAATAAAAAACATAACTCGCCTGGAGTTGACGAAAAAGTTTGCTGGTATCAAGTTTGTCATATTTAAACGACTTTACGTACTGCTTAAACTACGCAAAGTGGCTCTTTCTACTGTTTGGTATATTTTCTCTTATTGTGAAATCAAATACGGTGGGAGAAAGCACCTTAGTGTTGTGAATGTAATTCCAACTCTTTGCATAGTATATGAATCGAGACCCCGTCAGTGGGTCTCCATTAGAGCTTGAAGGTCTGGATCTCACACGCTCCCATATTGTCAACAGCATACCGGTGACAAAAAATGTCATATGTGGAAATCAATCAAAATGGAAGAGTCAAATTTACAAATGCAAATGTGGGTCCTGTAATTACAAAGCAAGCAATCATCGGTACCGTCGTTTATCAGAATGACTTGAAAAGCTCCTGTGGAATTTAAAATCAAGACTTTCGAGTTTTTGGTAATCAAACCTTTTCACGAATCAAGAGTCATTTCCCATAAACCCAGGTTTGAAAAAAGTCTTTAATGCTTCAAGATCTCTTGGAATCAAGACTGTCTTGATTTGACCCCATGCCTAGCTGCATCTTTTNGCATACCGGTGACAAAAAATGTCATATGTGGAAATCAATCAAAATGGAAGAGTCAAATTTACAAATGCAAATGTGGGTCCTGTAATTACAAAGCACCGTCGTTTATCAGAATGACTTGAAAAGCTCCTGTGGAATTTAAAATCAAGACTTTCGAGTTTTTGGTAATCAAACCTTTTCACAAATCAAGAGTCATTTCCCATAAACCCAGGTTTGAAAAAAGTCTTTAATGCTTCAAGATCTCTTGGAATCAAGACTGTCTTGATTTGACCCCATGCCTAGCTGCATCTTTTGTCCTGTTAAGTGTGTCGACAATAGCTGTCTAGGGTTTACCATAGTAAGCTTTTATCAAAAGACCAAAAAAAATTGTTATCAGGTTTTTAAAACGAGAAACACTTTCCTGGTCGCGCAAACTGCCTTTAAGAGAGAATGCTAGGAGACACCAGTAAATCAACAAATAGGAATTGCCTTCATTATACCTTATCCTAATGTGTAGTAATAACCAAGTTGCACAGTGTTGTTCTTTAATGTTCTGGCACAAAAGCTGCTGTAACGAATTTTGCAACAAACTTCTCTTTGAAAGACAACGAAAAGTGAAAAGATTTGATTCACAATATTCACTATAATCTATGTTTTAAGTCATATGGCTTGTTTTCATGAAGTTTCAATCACCTATCAACATGTGGAGAAAATAAAGATGTGTGACAAGATCAAAGCTTTTGAAAAAAAAGATTAAGGTAACTTTTTCCTGCTTTAAATATCTTTTCAGAATGCACCCTACAACAAACTATCACCAGAAAACAGCTGTATGTGTAAGAGCTCGGTGAGTGAAACAAATTGAGAAAGAAGTTATCCGGAATTACCCTTTTTTGTACTTCAGGAAAATACATCGTTAGTTTAGAGAGAAAAAATGGCAAGTCTGAGGGCAAAGTGTAACCCTTTAAAAATGTTTAAAAGGAGCTTAACAGTGATTCACGTATTACTGGGGATTTTGAGCTAGAAGGAGAGAATTTTCAAGAAAGGACCACCAACTGAGCGGAGAATTACTTTTTGGTGGGTGAAAAGCATTAAGACGAAAATTTACCGGAGTCAAATATATTTTGTGTCATTTTGTTCTTGGAGAAGCCGAGACGATACTCTGAGGCTAATCTAAAACGTATGGAACATAGAGGTTTCAGTAGTGTACAGGAGAAATCTAGAGATCACAGCACTAAGAGAGCACTAAAAATCATAATGGACATGAAAATTCAAATTTTTTCATTTCGAAAAGCTCTTGACCCTTTTAAGAAATTCAATTGAAAATGTAAATAAATAAGATTTTCCGTCTATTGTTTCTGACCATTTTATTGGGAAATCAAGACAAACGCAAAATGCTGTGTTCTATAACATATCAGTCCCTTTGGTTGCTGCATGTATGGAATTTAAGGAAGTACCTATAAGCCCCAGACCTATGTCATTTTAATTCCAGTTTTAAGTAGCCTTATAACCGGGGGATTCTCTCTCTCTCTCTCTCTCTCTCTCTCTCTCTCTATATATATATATATATATATATATATATATATATATATATATATAGTTTCTTGATAAAGTCTGTTGTAGACAGACGAAAATTTGAAATAATAAATAAAAATTTGATTTACTCAAGTAAATGTTGGCATACTTTCTTTAGTCATTTCCTGTGTCAAATATATATATATATATATATATATATATATATATATATCAGTGTAAGGAAGTCAATCCCTTAATGGAAAAGAAAACTCGGGTTTAAGCTCGTCCATGCTATTTTTTCTACTTAAGAGAACAGAAAATACAGAATATACAGATGTTGCACCTGGTTTGTTTGATTTTCATCATCAGCGTTATTACTCTCATCATCTGTTGCCTATCCATCTTCTTCGTCGGTTTCTGGTATCAAACAAAAGTTATTTGGAGTTAGCAGTTTGTAGTTTTCGATGCTTTTAATGTTGACTTCGATATCCAGTAATATTTCAAGAGGTAGGAAAATGTCACATTTCCTCAAATTGCGTATAACTATAGCACTGTTTGTACCAACAAACGCCCATGTATTCCAAATCCATTTTATTATGGGAGTCCTCTTTTCGCAAATAGTACATTTTCTCTAAGTATATTTTTTAGGTTTTTCTCAGAATTTTTCTCAGACTGTTTTCGGACGGTATCTTAGAAAGGCTTGTTGGAAGATGCAAAGGTTGATCTCGAACGGTGGATCTCGAGGGTACATAAATCGATGCTACTTTTTATTCTTTAAAGGAACGGTTTTCCATACTTCTGCTGTGCTCTATGTATATCAGGCACAAGAATTTTACCAGTTGAATTAGAAGTAGGAGGCCTTATATATAGATTCCACACTGCTTGTTAATCAATATTTTCCTCATGCTCTGATTACACTACGCGCTTTTTTGGAAACCAGCTTTCACTCTGCTATCCCCGGAATTTAACTTCTTTCTTTTTGCCGCTAATTCTTAATCCTTTCCCTCCAAATTTTACAAGTGGAAGAACAAAAGGTACACAGTCAGCAAAGATTGCGAGTTGCACCGTGCATTGACGTTTCTCGAGTCTAAAGAGCCATATCCATACCATAATTTATTACTTCCTTTATTTGCATAAGATTTGTTGTCACCAACAACAAAAATGAAATGGAGTCCGATTCATATTTTCTTTGTCTTTGAGTTGAAAATTACCAAATTTGCCGACATGTGATAATGTAAAGTGAAATTTGGAAAATGTCAGAAACAAATCTTCAGGTGTAGTTAGTGGAATGGGGACCTTTTTTCGAAAAGAAATCTGAAATCTGCAAAGAAATCCAGCAAATTATTAATTTGACCACTTCAAATCTTTACCAAAGTAATGTTCTTTCATTAATTGCTTGGTTCCAGTGTTAAACTACCAAAGCTTGATACTAAACGCTTTATCCTGCTTTCTACTATTTATCAGACAAGAACTAGTCCATCTTTGTAAATTTGATGTACAGGTTCTCCAAGCTGTTGAATTTTTATATCTGAATTTTCTCCTCGTCTTTTATCCAAGTTTTAACTCTTCTCCTGAACATTTTGTATTTTGAAGCTGTTTTAGCATTGTGTTTTATTTGTTATGTCCCGGTTCAAAATTTTTAGGTTGCATTCACCTGAATAGGGTCCAGTCTTTTTCGTTGGTGTCGCCTTCCTGATTGTGTAAAAAGACTTCTCGCGCGTTTGAAAATAAATTTAGAAAGTTTACTAACGTTTCAAAAAAATTTGGAAGCCTGAGTATAAGACAAAAAAAGATGGGACTGATTAAATTATTTTTGAGACCACAAGCTAACACAATATCTACTGTCACAGACTTTGTAACACTGCATTCTATAATAAAAGGATTTCGTATTGAGAGAAGATGGACTGATGTTGGGAAAAAGCTTAAATGCCATTTGGAATAGAAAAAGAATGGTCGTGCGTTAAGTGTCTTTTCTTTGAACACAATGGAATGTAGATTATCCATTTTTTAAACACTTGGAAGGATGGACTGATAAACTCCATTTATGTGAGGCAGTGTGAGTCTGAGTGACTGACCAGTGAGAGGCTTTTCATTCAATACCAATATGAAAACGAGATACAGTGAGAGGCCGTGTGTACAAAAGGTCCTTTAAATTGTCTTTGATAGTTAAGAACCATACAAGGCATACAACTGATTTTACCTTATCTTTTAGGCTTTACTTCCGTAAAGGACGATTTTAGACTTTTTACCGTTTTGGACCGTTACCGGTCTCAAGACAGGAGAAGCCAAAAAGCTTGGATCATAGCAAATTCTTGTAAAAACCAAACAAGTTCAATTTCCGTGTTTTTTTTCTAGGTGCTTCCTCAAAGAATATTAACCATAATCTTTCAGCTTGGACCAATTTACATATTTTAAAAACGTCGGTGTAATAAACGGAATCCGAAAATATGTTTATCTATGTACATTCAGATAATAGTTTTTCACGAGAACAAATCATCTCTCTCAGATTAGCTGATGTTGCGTCAACTGAATTAAAACGAAATGCCAATTGAAACACTTAGACGCCACAATTGAGCAAGTCGTTTCTTTTAAGTATCTTGAAGCAGTAGTCACGTCGGAAGGGAGGTGTAAGAAGGAAATTAAGACCAGGATGGCGCTAGCTAAGGAGACATTCAACCGCTCGAGGACCCTCGTAGCCGACCGAAAGCTTAATAGGCAGTTGAAAGTCCATTTACTCGAAGTATTTGTCTGGTCCGTCCTCCTTTATGCGTCGGAGTCCTGTACGCTCACGTCAAAAAAATAGGAAAATAGGAAAAACCTAGAGATAGCGAAAATATAAAGCTCCCTTACGTCAACCGAATTACGAATGTGGAAGTCTTGTATCGAGTGAGACAGCAACTGAAAATCTCCAACTCGCAGTGAGTTGCTAAGCGATAAATAAGGCAAGTTTGTTTACAACAATCATCTTGAATGGTAGCAAAGAGTGTGCTACAAAAACGGATCCGTACGGAAATATTGCACAAATTTGGCATGCCTGCAACAGTATTTGACAGATCTTATCTTGGAAATTATTGCATCTTTCGTGGTGAAATAGAATGTTTTTAGTGGGGCATGGCTGATTGCGTAACCATTTCTGGAGGGAAGTAAATGTTTCTAAGAACAAATACAACGCCGAATCTGAACAAATATTAGTACATTTGTTTGAAATCAACAGATAATAAAGTTTTTGGGATTCACTAAGTATAATTAATTTATGTTTTTTCAGTTTTGCAACTAGCCATTTACTTGAAGTAAAGTTTAGACCTAGCTTTCTATTCCACCTGACCATTTTAATTACCGACAAGATTTTTCCGTATAAACAAATAAAACGTTGTTTTGGAGTCCACATCTAGAAATATCAGGATAGTGTCTTTTAAATTTTTTATTCAAACTGATACTTTAAATCATTTTGTGAACGTATTTGATAAAAAATATAGAGTAATCATCTCGTAGACGTAAGAACGTTATCATTTCTTGATTCGTAAGCTTTTCTGAGCTACGTTTCGATAGATACTTTTCTAATCGTCAGGTTGACGACCGGAGAAGTATATCTCAAAACGTAGCTCAGAAAAAGCTTACGACTCAAGACATAATGAAGCTCTTATATCTATGGCTTCCTCTGAGTCCATGAAGTTCAGAATTTTCAAGTGATTATCTCATCGTGTAGAACCCGAGACCGAAATAATAGGTCCAAGTCGACCTAAAAAAACGTGGAAATAATTAATGATAAATTAAATTTTAGTGTAAAATTTGACGAACCTTTCGAATAAATGTTTTGTTACAAATACAGGCCGTTTAACATGTCGTAAGCTTTTCCTAAGGTATATTTTGAGAGATACTTGAAACGTAACACAGAAAAAACTTACAACTCATGGCATAGCAAAAATCCTATATCAAAAACTGCCACTGTGCACCTAAACTAAAAAATTTTCAAGATGTGTTATTCTCTCTTTTCTGATTGGTGTTGACGATTCTGAAATCATAAAAGAATTGTCTTTTGTCAAGCATTGGTTGTACAGAAGAAAATATTTTTGTACGCATGATATTTCTGAGGAAGCAGAGAAAATGTAGTGTAGCCTCCCCTGTCCCACCTAAAAATACGCTGAAGAGACCGCTGTTAAAAGCAAAATATGTTATAAAGACAATTTCGAAACCAAACTACCGTGTGGACTGATCAACTCCAGCAAGAGCAGCCTCGGTGCAGTTAGCAAGACAATCATCGACCGCATAAACTCAGATATACACAAATCACTCAACTTTAACCAATGGAAAAATACTAAAAACGTTATTGATTGGTTTAAATAGATCAAAAACAAGGAATAGAGATCATTCATACAAATAGACATTTAGGATTTTTACCTGTCCATTTCCAAACAACTGCTGGGTGAAGCGATCGATTTCGCAAAACAACACATCACGATCAATGAAAAAGATTTAGCTACCATTTACCACTGCAGAAAATCACCTTCGTTCTTCAAAGACGAAGCATGGAAAAAAGTCCTTTAATGACTGTTTTGACGTCACCATGGGCAGTTTCGATGGCGCGGAGATAGGTGAACTAGGAGGACTTCTAATCTTACACAAACTTGCGCATCTGACGAACAAAAGCGACATTGGGCTTTATCGTGATGAAGGTCTAGAGATATTACGCAATTCTAAGGACCCATCCACTGATAGGATGAGGAAAGATATTATTCAGATCTTCAAAGGTATCGATCTGCAAACAGAAATAGCCATGGGACTCCGTTCTGTCTACTTCCTCGATATAACTATGGACGTACCTACGAAATCATTTTGACCGTACAAGAAAGCCAGTGACTGTCTTCTCTATGTAAATAAATCTTCAAACCACCCTAAACAGATCTTTGATCAACTACCGAAATCGATTTTCAAGAGACCTTCAGAAAACTCATCAAACGAAGCAGTTTTTAATGAATCAAAAATCGCTTATGAAGATGCAATGAAAAAAGTGGATACCACGATACCAGGCTGAATTACAATCCAGACCCGGCACATGCCAGAAGGAGAAATCGGCTAAGAAATATCATATGGTTTGACCCACCATTTTGCAAAAATGTGTTTACCAACGTCGCACGCAAATTTCTGAACCTAGTTGATAAAAATGTTCCAACATCAAGCCGTCTACAAAAGCTTTTTAATCGTAACAACACGAAAGTGACCTACAGCTGCACTGATAATGTTGGGAAAATCATCAACTTCCACAATAAAAAGATAGCATCGCCTAATCTATTAGCGAAGTTACTATGTAACTGCAAGAAAAAAGATGAATGCCATTTGGACGGTGACTGTAGAGCAAAATCAGTGACAGATAAATGCGAAGTTAGAGCACCGGAAGTCAAGAAGAAAGTTTTTATTGGGTTGGCCACCATCGCTAAGAAATAAGAAGAAAGAGCACAACCCTTTCATCGTACGTATGGGGCTAGAAAGAAAGGAACACCAGCCCCACCATGAAATGGTCGGTTATAACCCACGCTCAACCCCATTCAAACAAATAAAAAAAGTGCAGACTTTGTTTGCAAGAAAAGTTCGAGATCCTTAATTACGCTAACAAAGAGGAACTTTTGAACAAGCGTAGTGAACTCATTACAAAATGTAGACACTTCAATACATTTTGTTTAGCTGACGATTGTGAGAACATTGAAACTGACAGTTCTAAACTAAGTTTTGTTGATTTTTTTGTTGTTCACCATAGATATGCAGAAAGAATTGTTAGGCTTTGTGTGAATTGGCTAAAGGCTAACACTCATTTTGACTTGGTCCAACCCCCATATCTAAACTAAATTCAGTATATATATATATGATTTATATACCCTCAAAGTTGCCCTGGACATATTGATTAGAACCAAAACCAGATTTTATTTCCTCTCTGTTATGAAAATTCGTTGACATTTACATATTCTTCTGTTTATTTTCTAGGTCTATATACACTATTTACTGCTAAACAATGTACTATGGTTTTGTGTTGAATAAAGCCTTTGTTCTGGTTTAATTACTTTGCATTCTTACAACAATTTATTCAACACAAGAAAATGAGCAAAGGATTGAAACCAATCAGATTGGATGTCGACCTAACTTCTCCAAAAGCTTCAAAAGAGTGGAAGCATTGGAAACGAACTTACGATAATTACATTGAGGAGTGCGGACGAGATGCTCCCGATAAATTCAGATCAGTTGTCAATTTCATATCTTCAGATGTATTTGAATACGTGGAGGAGTGTACAACTTATGAGGAAATAAGAGATACTCTTACAAAACTGTACGTCAAAACACCAAACACGGTATTCGCCCGCCATCAACTAGCGTCACGAAAACACAAACCAGATGAATCTCTCGACGAGTACCTCGAGGAGCTGAAGAAACTTTGTAAACATTGTAATTTTGCTGCTCTTACTGCTGAAACCTACCGTTGTGAAATGATAAGGGACTCGTTTATAAATGGATTATCTTCCAGCTATATTCGACAGCGCCTTTTGGAAAATACTAAGCTTACGTTAGAAGAAGCACACGACAAAGCACGAACACTTGAACTTGCACAGAGAAGTTCAGAAGCATATTCCCAGACCGTTCAACCACCGACCGTAGCAGCTGCAGCTTCAGCAACAGTTGACACTTTTGAAGAAACTGCTGAAACATCATCATCATCATCCCTTGCCGCCATGCAGAAAGGAACTAATCCTAAGCATATGAACGTTTGTAAGAAAACATGCTATTTTTGTGGTGGCCCTATGTACGCAAATCGCACTATGTACCCTGCACGTGGGGCTATCTGCCATAATTGCTCAAAAACTGGACATTTCTCCAAAGTCTATCAATTATCAAAGAAAAATGCATCACTTTCAGCTATGTATTCACTAATACTATGCGCTATCACTGCTGCCTGTCCACCTAGTCTTCGCCATGCATCGATACCAGTAACAGTAAATGGCTACCACATGGATGCTCTAATTGACTCGTGTAGTTCTGATAATTTCATTAGCGAGAATGCCTTCAAAAAACTCAATGTTCCATTGATACATTCTTCCCATAAAGTATCTATGGCACTCAC
>RDPX01000029.1:1618428-1633810 GCA_003991215.1 Morbakka virulenta | reverse complement strand
TGTTTTTAACCTCCAATTACACAAGGTTATCTTTCAATATTTCCTCTTTTCCTGTAGAGAAAAGCAAATAAATTTTGCTAAGTTTCATTACTGACAAGCTTTTTGAGAGGCACAAGGAAAGTTAATCAGTGATAAAAAGGCTGTCAAGGCCTGCCAATGTGGGACGCGTATTTTGTTGCACGACATTTAATTCCAAAGATTTTTAAGTCACCAGGGACCACATTAAACTGGAGAAAACCTCAAGATACTATTTAGGGATTTTGTCAGCAGACCAGATAAAGTTTCAAAAGTTGTAATTTGAAACAAAACAGTGTGTGAATAAAATACCTGCATAGAAAAGATCAGCCTCCACAAAGGTGGAACGTAATTTACTGCTCAATTTCAAGCAATGATTGGCACGTGACAGTCATTCAGCCATAGGTTTCACGCATGACCCCATTTATTGACTGGGTACACTCCAGTTGGTTGATTTTTGGTGCATCTGCGAGGTGAAATATCTGGGTTAGAACGACACTCTTTCAAGAATCATTTTCACAATCAACCAGGTGGCAACAATGATTTCCTGGCTGAAAGACGAACCCCCAACTTTTACCCCCTCTTCAATTAATGCCTCTGTCATTTACCCTTAAATTTGAGATATCGACAACACCTTGTCCAAAGGGCTCCTCCGTTCAAATGTTCAACTTCACATTTATTAACTTAATAACAAGGAAAGGCTTCCTTTATCAATTGAAACATTCCACATGTTTTTGTTCACTGCGCTTCAATTCCTTTTTAACTAACAAAACGAGCATCGTTTTGCAAAGCAGGAGGTGTACATTTTATTCTGATTTTCACGTTTGAAACATATGTCTCAAACGTATTAACACATGCTTTCACCGAATCTCCTCTATTCACCGCCTGGGTTGCAAATTTTATGGGACCGAATGACCACCCACCCTCTAAAACCTATTTGCTGAATCCCTTTCATAGGAAAGAACATTTAAAATGCACTTTCTAATTCTTTTTTCTTCTGTTAGAAAACACAACCAAATCCAATTATTTCATAAAACCAAAGTTTATAATTGTTTAAAATTAACTTACCTTACCGGCCCTAAATCTGCCGGCCTTAATTTAACGCCGGCCCTAATTCCGCCAGACTATAAAATCGGCTTAACGCCACTGGTGTTAATTTTTGGGTTTACATGCTTTCCTTGATAAGAAACGTCCATTAAATTTTAAATACTTGAGGCTCACCGAAAATTTCTGAAAATAACCCCTACCCTCTGTGTTTTCATGCAAATAAAAATCCCTTCTGTATGATTTTTCCGATCTCTTTTTATTTAATTTGTGTCTGAATGTATATTTCTGTGTAAACATCAGTTGGTTGATTATTAACTTAAATTGAGAAAGGTTTCCGTTTCCTACCCCGACAATTCCTCGGGACTACAGCAGACATTTGTTTCTGTGTAACAATTGATAGACCAGTGCATTTGAAGATGTATGTAGAGATGGAATTGGATTGGGATAAAACCGATAAATATGAACTACAGAGAAATGAAAAACATTTGTGTACCAACCTGGATAGGAACCACTGCCCCAAACTGTCATGTCATATGACGTGAGCGATTCACATAACGTTCTTAACAACAACATTTTGCATCATACAAATATATAGCATGTAAATATATAGCAGATAAATATATAAACTGAGAACTCAAGAGAAATCCTTTGAAAGTACAATTCTTCCTACCAATCCTTATCGTTGCACATTTCTCACTAACAGTTGAGCCAACTACAGCACGACGACTGTCGCTCTGAGGTTATATTAGTGATCCCAACACAGCACAGAGGACAAAATATTGTATATGGAGATATTCATAGATAGATATTCATAAAAATAGAATGTAAATGATCACCAAGATGGGTCTCAAACGGATTGAAATGAGAGCGTAGCTCGATTAGTTTAGTTGGTAGGCACATACCCATAGGCACTGGTTGCAATTTAGTTGAGTTTCCACTTTTCTGCAGTTTCAAATCCTCTCCATTTATATTCTACTAATCGTACAGTTTCCAGCTCTTCGTGTATGTTAGAACCAGTTCATCTGACTTTTGATAGGAAGTTGTTGTTCTTAACACGGTGTCGCCCTGAACGCATGATTGGGATAAGATGTTGATTGATAGGAGATCTGGAGAAAGAATGGCAAATTCAGGTGTAAGATAGGGTTGAACAAATGATTTGTTAAAATTGAGCACTCATAGCTCAGTTGGTAGAGTATGTAGCCATATTTGTGATAAGACTTGTTTGAATCCAGTTGGAGGTAAACACATTTTTCAAAATGTCTTACACTTCCAAATCATCTCCACCTATATTACTATCACAAACAAAAGCTAATGAAAATAAAAATAACCTGACTGTACTACATGTTTGTCTCATTTCTTTGTCTGGTTAACATCGACATGTAATATTCATTATTACACGCTTAAAATAGTTGGGTGTCATTGAACAGTAGGTCAGGTCTTCAGTAGGTTTTTAGCTTCAGCACTTTATTTAGGCTTGTGTATCCTCAAATTGTCTTTACATTATTGAAATGTTTTTATTTAACCGTTTTTTCTCATGAAACAGCCCAAATTCACTTACGCTTTGTTTCCAACTTCAAGTTTGATCTTAAAGCAGGGTTTATACTTTATAATCTCTGCCAGATTTTTTTTCTAAGCAAAATATTCTTACCCCGGCGCCGATTTGTCTGACATTAATATCCTTAGAGATATAATTTTTTAAGAACATGTTAAAGAAAAAATTATGGAGCTTTTCAGCAAATACTTTTAAAAAACATATCACAGAGCAAAGAAAAGTTAAACTTTTCCATTTGACTTATGGTGAAAAAATTAACTGAGCCTAGTAAAACCTATTATTTTCACCTGATCAGGGATGCAGTGCTTTTCTGAGAAAGGCACCCAGTTCAAAACAAACTCTGCAGCATTCAAAAATTTTACAGTAAGCTTGACATTAGATTCATATCTTCAGAATCAATAGCTAATGGACATCTCTTTTAATAAATACAAAATTAAAGTTTTCCATTGTTCTATTGTGTTCTGTTAATCAACAAACACTCGAATCAACACAGCTGCACTTATCAAAGTGTTTTCGATGAAAACAATACTAACGGTTATTAACTTTGTAGTATTTCAGAACTTTCTTTCACCATCTTGTCGTCAAAACGTTATTTTAAAATCTTAACTTATTTTATCTTATCTTTATATCAACTCATATTATCATATTATATTATATTATATTATATTATATCTTATTACATTATATTATATTATATCATGTCATCTCATATCATATTATATAACATTATATTATATTATATTATATTTTATTATATTAGATTATATTATATTACAGTACATTATATTTTATTATATTATATTATATTGTATTATATTACATTACATTACATTACATTATATTACATTATATTATGTTATATTAAATTATATTATATTATATTATATTACATTACATTATATTATATTGTATTATACTATATTATATTATATTATATCATGTCATCTCATATCATATTATATTACATTATATTATATTATATTATTTTCTATTATATTACAGTACATTACATTTTATTATATTATATTACATTGTATTATATTACATTATATTATATTAAATTATATTAAATTATATTATATTACATTATATTATATTATATTGTATTATATTACATTACATTATATTATATTATATTGTATTATATTACATTATATTATATTATATTACATTATATTATATTATATTAAATTATATTATAATATATTATATTATAGTATATTATATTACATTATATTATATTATATTGTATTATATTACATTATATTATATTACATTATATTATATTATATTAAATTATATTAAATTATATTATATTATATTATATTATATTATATTTTATTATATTATATTATATTTTATTATATTATATTATATCATATTATATTATATTTTTTAATTTTACTATCGTACTCATATATACACCAAGTTAAAATATTGATACCACATGGCATCTACAAAATACAAAAAAGTAATTTTATCAGGAAAC
This sequence comes from Morbakka virulenta, assembly GCA_003991215.1. Classification (NCBI taxonomy): domain Eukaryota; kingdom Metazoa; phylum Cnidaria; class Cubozoa; order Carybdeida; family Carukiidae; genus Morbakka; species Morbakka virulenta. The sequence goes on along the minus strand of RDPX01000029.1, from coordinate 1,629,707 downwards.
CTCTTTATATGCCCACATCCGTACTCTATCGGGGAAAATGCCATTACGCCAAAATACTAATTTTTGACCCAAATATTAAAAAATTTAAATAGGATCACAGGGGAAAATATCTTTGTAGATTTAACCTCAATTTTCTATTTAAGACTCAGTCGTTATTATCTCTTGGTTTTCTTTTCAAAGTTAATTGGTCAGATGATTAATCCCACAGGAAAATATTTATTTTCAATAAAATCACTCTTCCATCTCTTTTACATTATAAATACAAAATTAAAGTATTAAATTGTTCTATTGTGTTCTGTTAATCAACAAACATGCTTTTCATATAATATGCAATGCTTACTGCGCATGCGTGGTTTGAGCATTCTGGCAGGATCCCACAATAACTCTTTAACCTGTGTTTGCTCCGGCAACATTGCCAGAGAGTTATATCTCAGAAGCTCCGTGCTGCACTGATGAGCCCACAAAGGGCGAAACAGTACTGTCAGCAGATTGAGTATATTAAACACACAAATACACTTTTATACACATACACAAAACTATTAAACCTAAGAAGCTGAAATTTGGAGTGTGAGCCTATATTTAGGGAAAGATCTGAGATATAAAAGACTGACCTCGGAGGTCATATTCTGGAGTGTTAGGGGGCGGCCAATCCCATGTTCGAGGTGAAGGAGGCCTCCAGTAATTTGAATAAAATTAAAAATATAAAAATTTTAAGATTATCTTTAATAAATAAATTCCAAGACAAAAGTGAAACAATATTAAAACTTTTTTGAAATTAAGAACGTTTATCTACTATAAAGTCATCCATTTGACCGTACAAGTCCTCGGTAGTATAGTGGTGAGTATCCCCTCCTGTCACACGGGAGACCAGGGTTCTATTCCCCACCGGGAAGGACTTCCTTTTCTGATTCTTTTAATCTTCTTTTTTCTTGTCAATGTATTGCCAAAGCATTTTTTATTTGAAGTTCTAACATTCGTAACGTTCGTAAGATTACCAAAGTTTAGATTACCTGTAATTTCTATACCACACCCCAAGTGTCAAGGTTGCAGTTCTATGAACTGAAATGGCCTACCATCACATTTATAATCGAGCAATACCTTACAATGATCTTGATAGGGCTTTCTAGTCTACTAAATTGCAGTTTTTACCCGAGCAACGCCGGGTACTTCTGCTAGTCATATACAAAAGCAATAGTAAGCATAACGTAAACAACAAGTAGCTTTTCATACCTAAATAACTCTATGAATACTGAAAAGAGAAAAAGATTGCCTCTTTCAGCTGTTGTTACACAAGAAACAGCCTCCATTCATTGAAAAGATTAGGATTTATCTGGCCCTTCGCTTTCATGTATGTATTATTTCTCTGAAATTGTCACTCCTGCGCTTCAAAAAATTGGTAAATATACACATTAAGAACGATGAAAGAAGAAAAACAACAACAAGAACTAATGCAGCATAATGTAAATATTATTTGGAACATATTTATTGATGACAACATTTTATTTACCTGGTGATTTTTGCGGTCCTGGCAGTGTGATGTGACTTTTACCAACTTGTATCAGTCAAGTGCTTTCTTTGACTTGTTCTTTTCCCCTCTGCATTTTTTTCTACTTCAGATCAACAAAAAAGCGAAAGTTATCTCAAGCAGAACAAGTGATTGTTACAAATATTTGTTATTTGTCAAGAAGGTACAATGCCAACAACGAGACGGAAAAAATGTTATTGCATGCAATTAAGACTATTGAATTCTTCTCGTCCCACATGTTTTTGTGGGTGGAATCACCATATTGAGTGTTCTTGCAATATGTCATTGTTCAGTCAAGAGATTCCTTACATTTACTCAACCATAACTCAAAAATCTACATTAAAATTTCCGCGTATTGTTTGTCCAGCAAGTTCACGTATTGTTTGTCCAGCAAGCTCCAGGAAGCTGCAGTTAAGCTTGAAGAAGATTGAGTAACAACTGTTCACTTTAGATAACAGACGATAGGTTGGCGTTAATCAGAATAGCTCTATTATTTCTTCATTAACTTTCTTAAGCCAATAGTTATGGTAAATACAGCAGGTGAAAACCTAAACTTGACACTTCATACAGTATTGTCTACCTGAATGGGAGGATTTTTCCTAAATACTCCCCCGGTGTCTTATTAGTGATAATTAGAGACAGTTGACTTATCTTTTTACGCAGAAACCTTTTCAGTAACTTTGAGACTTTGATAGAGACGACTGGAACCATAAGAGAAAGGCTAATGTGTTAATTTCAAAAGACGTAAAAGACATTGTACTTTTTGTCATTTGCCAGACACTCATGCTGTCCCAATTACACACTGTTCTGCAATGTACACAAATTATTTGGGATCCTCTTTAATGCTGTCTACTAATATACTTCTTTATAGTAGATCTTTTAGACAAGACTCTGTTTGTTTTCTCTTTGAATGTTTACATATGTCTTTTAGATATATCATCAGTCTTAAAACTTTGGTGAGAGGCGTCTCTCAAGAACCGGAAGGCGACGAAAAACCTAGTGGCCCCCTTTGAATTTCAAAACTAGATATTTACTATGTTTTTACGTGTTTGTTGTAAACATACGTATATTCTTCAGGCAGCTTTATATAATATCCTGAGAATTACTTTTAAATGTGAAGTGAAAAGTGTGTTTGCACTGAACTGGGTTTCAACTAGTAATTATAGCTATCATTGTCACATGCTTTAACATTTGAGCTATCGGCGGTCCTTAACCAGATCATTTTTACAACCACATCTTTACATTTCCTCTCCCTGTGTGTGTGTGTGTGTGTGTGTATGTGTGTGTAGGGATTAGTTGATCTGATCTTAGAAGGGAAGTCGTCGTATTGTGGAAACCCCACTCTCATATGTTTCATTGTGGTGAAATTTCCAATGATAGGGATTTGGGGAAAGAACAGCGAACCCAATGCGCGCGCACGCACACACTCACACACTTGCAGCTAAAGAAAGAAAGTAGAAGAATTCAATCGTATCACTTAGTGACACCCTCTGTTTTACAACTAAACGACTGTAGGTATTACCTGCATCACCTAACTTGGTATATTGTTAAGCTTGTAAATTGTTAATGCAGAAAAATTTTAAATAACTACTGTATACAGCTCACCCAGATTTCCGATCTCTTTATTGATAGTTGTATGGTCTTTGTACCCAAGCAACATTGAGTAAAATCATATTTATATCAGTTCTATTTTTTAATTCTATTGTATTGATTTGGGACTGCATTACCTTGCGTGATTGATAAAAGTCTGTGGTTTGCGAAACATAGATCAAATCTTGTTAAATCAAGGGAGTAGGTAGAGAATGAAATAAAATACGCAGACCGATAGGTTTTCAATTTACAGGGGATATTACCAAGAATTTGAGGAAATCTATTTAGGTCAACCTGACCAAATTTAAAAGTCTTACGATGGTGGGGCTAATTAACGAGACTTGAAACAGTCATCTTTACCTTTACAGTGGCACTAACATGGTCAGAAGATTCAAGAGGAGGTAAAGAGTAAACTGTACAGTTCTCAAGAACAGAGATCAAAGAGAGATCTAAAAGAAAAGGTTCTGCTGAGTCTGGGTTAAACAATCGTGTGGGAAAATCAACAAGCTGTACAAGGTCAAGGGGAACAGCAAAGCTGTAGGTAACTTCCTCAGGTCTATCACTTTATTGGAATAAGTCAACCAGTTAAGGTAATGAACACTGAAGTCACCAAAGACAAATATGTTAGCAGTGTGATACTTGTCCAGAGCCTTATCAATAGGGTCTGATACTGTCTCAATCTCTCTCTCTTTCTCTCTCTCTCTCTCTCTCTCTCTCTCTCTCTCTCTCTCTCTCTCTCTCTCTCCCATGTGTCAGGTCTGTTACAGACATCGACGATCATCGCACACCAAACCTCTCTGTTACCAGTACTTCTTATAAAATCGACATTGCACATGCTTTTGTTTGTGACATATTTATTGAGACTCTCTCAATAGCNTCTCTCTCTCTCTCTCTCTCTCTCTCTCACTCTCTCTCTCTTTCTCTCTCTCTCTCTCTCTCTCTCTCTCTCTCTCTCTCTCTCTCTCTCTCTCTCTCTTCATGTGTCAGGTCTGTTACAGACATCGACGATCATCGCACACCAAACCTCTCTGTTACCAGTACTTCTTATAAAATCGACATTGCCCATGCTATTGTTTGTGACAGATGTATTGAGACTGTCTCAATAGCTGAGTAAAATTCCTGAGAGGAAGGTGCATATAAAGACATTAATTAACAAGCGGCCCAAAGAAAAGACAATTTAATGGACATGTATGGGTTACTTTTTATTAAAGTTCTTGTTTTCTATCAGCTAAAAGATCCTGTCGAGTATAAAAAGCAAGACAGTGAAGATAAGTTGTAGACCCTAGTCGAAACGAAGGTAACTAGCCATCAAAACTCTGGCTGAGATTGAAAAGATATTCATCAAAACTAAGAGGAGTGTAAAACCACTGTTAATGAATGTCAATGGGACAGATTTATCTATCTGGAGGCAAATTTTCTATTTCTAAATATTTTGAAGGGGCGATGCATGCCTTGCAAAACCCTCATTTAAGAGTTAAAAATGAAAAGAATAATTTTGAAAAGAATTATAAATAACTTTAAATTAAAGCAAACATTACCACAAATTAGGCTTCAAACCATTTGATAGGTGTCAGTAAAAGTAGGGAAAAATTTAAAGAAGGGTTGTTAACTGTTTTTTTTAATTCCTGTGATTTTTGGATAGCTGGATTTGATGCCTCACCACATAAGGTAAACCTTTAAACATATTGAGCTACAAACCATTTTAATACAAACAAGATAAAGAGCATTTAACTTGTGATCTGTATGTGATATTGTTCGATTAGGCAAGATCGTGTCATCTAACATGTCTGTAGAATATGGAGAGGTAAAAGTAAGTACACAATTGTTTCCCGTAGCGCATGAGAAATTCCCATTAAGAATGGGATGAAGAATTTTGTCAGACCTGGGGTATGATACCCAAACATGGACAGTGAAATTCTGACAAACACCAACTAATCTATCACATGAGGCTGTAACGAGACCAAAGGAAGAGACCTTTTCAAACCATTCACGGGACCAGACGAACTCTAGATTAATCCAGCGACTGATCACAGGGTCCCTACTACAAATAGTTACTTTCTACGCGTACTCATTGACGAGCTGTGGAGATAACAAAGGGACAAGAAGCAGAGGAAAGTTTTGAAGAACTTGACAATATTTTTGGTTAACATGGCAGCTGAGATAGGTTGAAGATAAACAATGCCCTTCTGTACACAGCAAGGAAAGTCAACAGATACAAAAATAGATCAATTGGGCAAAAATATATCAGCAAACACTAAACAAGACTGATTACTATGAATCAAACGGACATAAAGAGGTGTTTTTAAAAGTCTGGAGAAAAACGTGGTACACCGAACCCATTGAGGGTAATAATCCAAACGCCGACCTTTACAACGTCTTGGAACTGTACAAATCAACCTTTCGTCAAACAACCTGTTATAATCCAGCAAAACTATCCTTTGGATACATGATCCACACAACACTACCTCAACTCCCCGAGCCATCTGCCCGGGACGATATTCCCAAGGCAAGGCAACATGACAAAGCAAAGAACCTGAACCAGACTGTTACAAAAGATCGTAAAGCCAATGTCAAAGGTCACACAATCTAGGTCACCCAACAGGAGTTCAAGAAACAACCTTGATCCATTTTAAAGCAACCAAATAATTCAGTTCCCTAAACAGTGACAGAGGTGACATGACATAAGCTGAGAGAGGAGAAAAGGCAGTCGAAAGAGACAGAGAAATGAAAAGCTTCAAAGAGCAAAGAGAAAAACCTATCTACAAAGATTAAGCAATCACAAAGACAGAGGAGACAGCTCAGGTATATCTCGAAGACGTCTTTACGAAGGGCAATGCCAAGAATGACACACATGGTCCACCAACCGCACAACCTCAAATTTGTTGATTAACAAGAAAACGACAACCATGAGGGTGGCTAAAGGACTGTAAGTTAAATACCTAACATATAAACTGACAGAATATATTTCACCAAAAGGAAGAACGTTCATGATACCTTCTGTTCAAACCTTTTGTTTGTTACTATTGTGCTAGCCTCTTGCATGTAAAATTATCCTTTTTCTCTCTAGCCAAGAGGTTGAACATATGATACAGCAAAGACTGTGATACTTTGTGTGTGATGCTCGATTCACCACACAAACAGACACACAATCTATTATTCACAACTGTTTTCTCTTATTCTGGATATTTTGGCGTTGATAATGAATACATGATGACTCTCTTCCTCTGTTTTTTGTGTGTAGCTAAGTCGAATTAGAAATAAAACGAAGGTTTCTTGGAAAAAGTGTGGGGATTTTTCTTGGGTATGTTTTTACCACGTCAATTATAATGAAATAAAGTTTCTCTACATAGTAGCTTGAATACCGATACTACTTTAACTAATTTAATTTAAATGACATCAGACATTGAAACTCAGCTACTCACACTCGGGCTACAAAAACATTAGCATTGCTCAATTTCCTCTTTGTTTATCTCGGATAAGAGTAATTGTTGTTTACACTTCAACTGTTACTCTTCCATCATAAAATTTTCTGGATTCTAAAAGAAAGAGAATGATACACATCTTCTTGACTACCAGGTTTTTTTAAATATCAAAACAAGACTGTAACAAGAGCAAATCCCTTAACATTTGGTAAGCGGACCATCTGATTTATGAAGACCATAGCTTAGAAACACCATACTCTTTTAAATCTTCTCTTTTCACTTAATTTGTAGACCTGCTGTTTTGAGGAAATGACTTCCTGAGTCCTAATACGAGGTGGTTTCATAAAATCATCCTCTTGCACGTTTTTTCTGTGGGTACAAAAAGATTTATTTCAACTGTCCTATAATTTCAGTGTGCATCTAACACACACACACAGATATATACACACATACACTCATACACACAACCTTTCACACAGCCTGTCACACAGCTTCCTCCCTGTCTCTATATCTCTTTCTGTTTAACACTGTATTATTTCATCAAGTCTCCTCTCAAGACGATTTGCAGTAACTTCCCAGTGGTTTTCTGTCTCTTTCTGTTAACTCAAAGGCTTTTTTGACCATTATATATTTTTAAGCTTCTTGGCATTTGAAAATATTAGTTGTAGCGAACTTGGTACAAAGCAATGCCTATGATTTACAGTGCACGGGCATTGCTAATAGTAATAATAGTAATANCTTGCATGTAAAATTATCCTTTTTCTCTCTAGCCAAGAGGTTGAACATATGATACAGCAAAGACTGTGATACTTTGTGTGTGATGCTCGATTCACCACACAAACAGACACACAATCTATTATTCACAACTGTTTTCTCTTATTCTGGATATTTTGGCGTTGATAATGAATACATGATGACTCTCTTCCTCTGTTTTTTGTGTGTAGCTAAGTCGAATTAGAAATAAAACGAAGGTTTCTTGGAAAAAGTGTGGGGATTTTTCTTGGGTATGTTTTTACCACGTCAATTATAATGAAATAAAGTTTCTCTACATAGTAGCTTGAATACCGATACTACTTTAACTAATTTAATTTAAATGACATCAGACATTGAAACTCAGCTACTCACACTCGGGCTACAAAAACATTAGCATTGCTCAGTTTCCTCTTTGTTTATCTCGGATAAGAGTAATTGTTGTTTACACTTCAACTGTTACTCTTCCATCATAAAATTTTCTGGATTCTAAAAGAAAGAGAATGATACACATCTTCTTGACTACCAGGTCTTTTTAAATATCAAAACAAGACTGTTACAAGAGCAAATCCCTTAATATTTGGTAAGCGGACCATCTGATTTATGAAGACCATAGCTTAGAAACACCATACTCTTTTAAATCTTCTCTTTTCACTTAATTTGTAGACCTGCTGTTTTGAGGAAATGACTTCCTGAGTCCTAATACGAGGTGGTTTCATAAAATCATCCTCTTGCACGTTTTTTCTGTGGGTACAAAAAGATTTATTTCAACTGTCCTATAATTTCAGTGTGCATCTAACACACACACACAGATATATACACACATACACTCATACACACAACCTTTCACACAGCCTGTCACACAGCTTCCTCCCTGTCTCTATATCTCTTTCTGTTTAACACTGTATTATTTCATCAAGTCTCCTCTCAAGACGATTTGCAGTAACTTCCCAGTGGTTTTCTGTCTCTTTCTGTTAACTCAAAGGCTTTTTTGACCATTATATATTTTTAAGCTTCTTGGCATTTGAAAATATTAGTTGTAGCGAACTTGGTACAAAGCAATGCCTATGATTTACAGTGCACGGGCATTGCTAATAGTAATAATAGTAATAATAATAATGATAATAATAAAATAATAATAATGATGATTATTACAATAATAATGATAATAATAATAATAATAATAATAATAATTCCAAAAGATTGCATTTAATCCTTAAAGAGTCAGATAAGTTTTTCCAAGAATTAGGTGGTGATCTTGAGGTTGATAACACACTAATCCCAACAGTTGTAGCTAAAAACAGCAAAAAGCAAAGAAAACTGGATTGGACAGACTCGAATCTAGGTGGCAAGAAAAACCTTTCCACGGAAAGTTCACAGCCCGAAGAAACAACGCTGATGTAGACAAAGAAGCAACCCATCAGTGGCCGAGGAGCTCCGGACTGAAAGGGGAAACGGAGGGCTTTATTCTTGCTGCCCAAGATCAGAGTCTGTTCACCAGGAACTACCAAGCAAATGTTTTACATGACGGTCCCAATCAAGAATGTAGGTTCTGTGAGGACAAAACCGAAACTATTGACCACCTTGTCTCTGGCTGCTCGGTACTAACACCAAACGAATATAAAAACCGTCGTGATCGAGTTGGCTAATACCTACATTGGAAAATTTTTCAGCACTTTTCCATCGAAACGCAAGCTAGCTGGTATGAACATCATCCAGCACCTGTAACTGAAGGTAAGGATGTTACGATCTTGTGGGATTTTCCCATAAAACGAATTGTACCGTACTAGCAAACCGCCCAAACATTGTCATCAAGAACAGGAAAGAGAACACGTTCCTCTTGATAGACAAGAGTGTCCCTTCGGACAGGAATGTCTCTGCTAAGACTTTGAAAAGCTTGCTAAATATAACGATTTAGAGATAGAGGTGGAAAAGATGTAGCATCTAAAAACAAAGACAATACCTGTTATTGTGGGTGTAGTAGGCCTCATCAAGAAAGGAACAGATAACTTTTTGAAATAAATCCCAGGGGAACCTTCTTTGCAAGAAGTACAGAAAATTGTTTTGAACGGAGCTGTTTATTTGCTTAGACGAGCTCTCTCTATTTGATTTTATTACCAAAACTTCCTTCACCCTAGGTCACTGGTAGTGACCCGGTGCTGGGTTTCAATAAAGCAATTCAAAGAAAATTTGTATATAATACTAATACTTTGCTTTATCATTTGGTACAAAATATTACCATCATGATAGTCTACTATGATTATCTCAGGTCTTAAGCATTCGACAATTCACAAGTAACAACAGCATACAGAATCCTTTACGGAATCCCACTTTACATTTTTTACTCCATAAGGAATTTTCATACTGAGAAATATACCTATTTCAAAGAAAAGAGGGAACTACGATTTCTAATTTAAAAAATAAAACTTATAGAGAAAGACTGTATAATGTGAGTTGATTATTGGCTTCCTCCAGACTACAAGGAAATGTCATCAACATAAATGTTGATGTACTGAAGCAAGTTATTAATGAAGATTGTTGATTTAAATAAGGAATAGAGTTAAGGCAAGAATAGAACTTTGCGAAACGCCATTTTTAATAGAAAAATCATTAGAAGAGATTCCATCCAATTGTGACACACAATCTAAGGTTTGAAAAATAAGGTTGAATGATAGCAAAGAACCTTTCACAATAGGAGAGAGAAACTTTGAAAGAACATTCAACAATGGCATAAGATTCATATTTTTGTACGGGAAAAGTATTAAGTTGCAAAGAAGAAGTTAGTAGTCGTTAATTGTGACCACAAAAATATAAATATTTACTTCGGTCGTAAACGAGAAATACATTAAATCACAAAGGAGGTAGATATCAAATTCCTACAAAAATGTTCAATATTCCTCCCTAAAACCTCACTTACGATGGTTGTCAATAGAAACTTTGTACACAAGACAATAAAAGTGCCTAACTCAAGGGAATAAATGAGGTTTTAAATGGAAATTAGCTTACTATAATTATTTCAAAAGGGTCTCATTGTACCTAGTACAAGTGTCTCAATAAGGATAGCCCAAAGGGTCAAGGAGTCAGGTGCCCCAGGGAGTCAAATGATCGATACTAGGAACAATTAGGCTGAATGACTTCCTGTCGAACCTTTTTGAACTTAAAAGACACAAAAGTATAGAAGCAAAACAACCATTGATAAATGAATTCAATATTTATGTATATGCTTCAGTGCTATTCAATACTTATATCTACAAATATTTTCAGTTTCACAGATTAGGGAGAAAGCTTTCCATAAAGAAAACTTGGAAAGAAAACCATGGAAACGGACAATGCTCTTATCATGATCTCAAGTCTCCTACCTTACTATTGTTCTGGTTCTAATAAATTCTAATTGTAGTTGCTCTATACTATCAAGACGATTTTAGAAAAGTATAAAATATGTTTGTAACGAATTGGCTCAGCCTCATGTGCTCGATCGGAGTCTGGTATCCAGCGACAGAGGCCTGGGGAAGAAGGGCGCACTCAAATAAAAGTAATTGTTGCAAAAATGATCTGGATAAGAACAAGCACCGACAGCTGAAGCGGTAAAGCATTTGGTTAGGATAGCAAAAAGCACTGGTATAAGCCCATTTTATTATATTTCATATTAATTTATATTATATTATATTATATTATATTATATTATATTATATTATATTATATTATATTATATTATATTATATTATATTATATTATATTATATTATATTATATTATATTATATCATATTATATTATATTATATTATATTATATTATATTATATTATATTATATTATATTATATTATATTATATTATATTATATTATATTATATTACTTACTTACTTCAGCCTGTAGGTTGTAAGTCAATACTCCCTACCACATTTCTTCTCCATCATCTTTTATCCAGGGCTCTTCTTCTGAGTTCTTCAGCCGTATGCATGGTTATGTTTTGTATGTGTTTGTTTATGTTTT